>CAUYSK010037355.1:0-31597 GCA_963575035.1 Avahi laniger
ACCACAGGTACTCACTATTAAATTGGAACTAAATGATCAATGCTTATGTGTGCATATGATAGTAAAATTCAGTGGAAATCAAGCAGGTGGGAGGGGGGAAGAGGGGATGGATAAAGTCACAGCTAATAGGTACAAGGCACACTATCTGGGTGATGGACACACTTATAACTTTGATTCAAACTGTACAAGAGTAATTCATGTAACCAAAACGTTTGTACCCCTGTAATATTCTGAGGGAAAAAAAAAGGGCCTAAATGAGAAAATAAAAATCAGATATTCTACCTTCAAAAAAAAAAAAAAAGAAAATATGCAAAATGTAGAAGACTCATCTGATATAAACAAAAATAATACTTCATAGAGTAAGTGCACCTTCTATAGCTGCCCATATTAAATTGCTGCCTTCGAACACTGTCTTTTAAAACCATTAACTTTTGAAGTAATTGTTGATCCTTCTGCAATCAGTGTCTTCTGGTTTACAAGTGATCATAGTGGGTGGTGACTGTTATCCATTCATTATTACAGTTCTTAAGAAAATAAATTTAAGTTATATGTTCACTTTTTCCTGCCCACTGCCAAGGTTCTTAGCAATGGTCCTGTCTTACCACAGAGTATGAGTTATCCCTGCTATGAATCAATAGATTCTTCTTTGATTTGAAATATAGTCTAATGAGTGTTATATGCAGGCCAGATGCCTCAAAGCATTTGTGCCCATTTCTTCAGAGAGTACTTGGGCCATTGAAGGGCTATGTATTGGACTACTATAGTGGACACCATATGTGGAAAACAGGTATTCTGAGCTGAATATAGCTGACCCCAACCATATCACCATGATTAGATTTTAGGTAGGTGATAGGCTGGAAATAGATGAGGCACAACAGAATGAGATAATTTCTCAGTGCAACACAGATTACTCAGTAACAGTGAGATTTATATGAATACTTATAAGGACAGTAATTCAGTCCTTTTTTTCTAGTTATAAAATTAATTCATGCTTTCTGCTGAGCATTTAAAGGATTATTAATAATGTTAATTTTTCACAAACTCTTGCAAAAAAAGGAAGAAATACTTCCCAACTCACTATATGAAGCCAATATTACTCTGATGCCAAAACCAGACATAGACACATAACAAAAGAAAATTATAGACCAGTGTCGCTTACGAATATAGATGCAAAAATCTTCAACAAAATACTAGCAAGTTAAGTGCAGCTTGTATTTGTAAAGAGGATTATATACCATGATTAAGTGGGATTTACCCAAGGAATTCAAGGTTGGTTTAATATTAAAAAATCAGTCAGTATAATACACCATAACAGTTGAATAAAGAAACTTCTTGGTTGGGCACAGTGGCTCACACTTTTAATCCTAGTACTTTGGGATTATGAGGCAGGAGGATGGCTTGAGGCAAGGAGTTTGGGACTAGCCTGAGCAGAATAGCGAGACCTGTCTCTACAAAAAATAGAAAATTTAGTTGGGCATTCTGTTGTGTGCCTGTAGTCCCAGTTACTTGAAAGACTAAGGCAGGAGGATCCCTTGATCCCTGAAGTTTGAGGTTGCAATGAGCTATGATGCCACCACTGCACTGTAGCCCAGACAACAGAGTGAGATCCTGTCTCAAAAAACAAACAAATCAAAAAAAAAAAAAAAGGAAAGAAGGAAACAAAACATCTCAAAAAACATTTAAAAGAAAAATCATTTAAAAAAGGTCCAACACTGTTTCATGATGAAAACCTTTAGCAAACTTAGAATAGGAAGGCATTTTCTCAACTTGATAAAGGACATCTACAAGAAACCCACAGCTAACATCATCCGTAATTCTAAAAGATTGAGTGCCTTCCCCCTAAGATCAGGAAATAAGGATATTCAATCTTAACACTTTCATTTAATATTCTACTGGAAAGCCTAGCTATGACAATTGGGCAAAAAACAAAGAGGAAAAAAAAAAAAAAGAAAAATGTAAGCCATCCAGATTAGAAAGAAAGAAGTAAAACTATCTTTATTTGCAAGTGAAATTACCTTATATGTAGAAAATCCTAGGAAATCCATTTAAGAACTATTAAAACTAACAAGTTCAGCTGGGTTGCAGGATAAACATTGAATATGCAGAAGTCAATTGTATTTCTGTATATTAGCAGTGAAGACATCCCATGTTCATGGAATAGAAGATTTAATGTACTTATGAAAACTGTACTCACCAAATTATCTCCAAATTTAGTGCAATTTCTATCAAAATTCTAGTTGTTTTTGTTTTGTTTTTGCAGAAATTAAAAAGCTGAAACTAAACTTCACATGTGAATACAAAGAACTTCAATAACAACACAAGCTTGAAAAAGAACAAACTTGGAGAATCTCCATTTCCCAGTTTCAAAACTTAGTGTAAATCTTCAGCAATAAAGACAGTGTCATACTGACATAAGGATAGACATATAGATAATAGAACAGAATTCAGAGTCCAGAAATAAATCTTTATATGTGGTAAGTTGGTTTTCAACAAGGGTGCCAGGACAATTCAATGAGGAAAGAATAGTTCAACACATGATGCTAGAACAGCTGGATATCCATATGCAGGAGAATGAAGTTAGATCACTTGCATACACCATACAAAAGTAGCAAAAAGTGGGTCATATACTTAAATGTAAGAACTAATACAAGCCTTAAAAGAAAACATAGGAGTGTATGTTTGTGTTGTTGGGTTAAGCAATGGTTTCTTAAATACAACCCCAAAAGCTTAAGTGACAAAAGGAGAAAAAAAAAAGATAAATTGGATTTTGTCAAAATGAAAAGCTTTTATGCTGCAAATGATACCATCCAGAAAGTGTAGAGACAACCTACAGAATGGGAGAAATATTTATGAATTTTATATCTAATTAGGGATTTGTATCCAGAATAAAGAAGCTTTATAAGTCAATAATAAAAGATAACTCAGTTAAAAAATGAACATAGGATCTGAATAGACATATGAATTGCCAATGAACACATAAAAAGATGCTCAACTCATTAGTCATTAGGGAAATGCAAATAAAAACTACAATGAGATACCACTTAATGCTCACTACTATGGCTAAAATAAAAAAGATAAACATACAGAAGGATGCAGAGATATTAGAATTCTATTACATTCCTGGTGGGAACGTAAAGTTGTGCTGCCACTTTGGAAAACAGTTTGACAGTTCCTCAAAAACTTAAACATTGAGTTACCATATGACCCAGGAATTTCACTCCTAGGTGTATTATCAAGAAAAATTAAAACTTGCATTTCCACAGTATCTTTTAAATGAATGTTCATAGTCTCAGTATTCATAATAGCCAATTAAGTGGAAACAACCCAAATGTCTATCAACTGGTGAATGGATAAACAAAATGTGGTATATTTATACAATGAAATATTTTTTGGCCATAAAAAGGAATGAAGTACCGATACATGCTATAGCATGGATGAACCTTGCAAACATCACACCAAGTGAAAGAAGCCAGTCACAAAGACCCCATATTGTATGATTCCTTTTAGTATATGACATGTCCAGAAAGTAGATTGCTGGGGTTTGGAGGATGGGAACATGGGTGGATGGAGGATGGTTAGTGATTGTTTTTTTTTTTTTTTTTTGAGCAATGAAAATGCTGTAAAATTAGAATGTAGGGATAGTTGCACAACTCTGTGAATATACTAAAACCATTGAATTGTACACTTTAAATAGATGAATTTTTGTCAACAGAGTGAACAGCCAACTTATAGAATGGGAGAAAATATTTGAAAACTATGCATGTGACAAAGGACTAATATCCAGAATCTACCAGGAACTCAAATAAGTCAGTAAAACAAACAAACAAAAGCAAATAACCCCATTAAAAAGTGGGCAAAATACATGAACATTTTTTAAAAGAAGGTATGCAAATGGTCAACAAGCGTATGAAAATATGCTCAATATCACTAATCATCAGAGAAATGCAAATTAAAACCACAATGAGATACCTTCTTAGACCAGTCAGAATAGCTATTATTCAAAAGTCAAAAATAGCAGATATTGGTGAGGATGCAAAGAAAAGGGAATGCTTATATGATGTTGGCGAGAATGTAAATTAGTACAACTTTCATGAAACAGCGTGGTAATTTTTCAAAGAACTAAAATTAGAACTACCATTTGATCCAGCAATCCCACTACTGGGTATATACACAAAGGAAAAGACTGTGAACTTTTCTAATTCCTATGATATACATTTTCAACTTAATATCCAGGGTATAGGAATATATATGCCCACCTGCTATGTAATAACATAATAATAGCATTATGAATAAATGTGCTGATACAACAGAAAATATTAATTTTTGCTCCTAGTGTAGTTGAACATGGTAAGTATTGCACTGGTCATTTGTAATCCAGTTTTATAGAATTTTTAACATCTTTGTCAATATTTCTATTAGATTCTTAGAATGTGTTTCTCCTATTAATTTGTAAGAACTCTATATAGCAAAAATATAGGGCCTATATATCATTGCATATATTTGCCATTTTGTTTCTCTTTACTTTTTTTTTTAGATAACAGATTATTTTAATTTTTATAGAGACTTTTCTTTATGTTCCCCTTTATTGTACACCAACATTTGTTTTTTAGCAACTTGCAGCTTTTAGGCTATGATCTCCCATGAGGAGGGGAACAAGATCAGATTGTGGCAAATAGTGATAGATATATGAAAAATTTCTGTGAAAAGAGCACTGAATTTTTTTAGATGAAAATATAGATAAGATTTTATTTCCTATATCACATAGGAAATATTACCTACAAGTCATTGCCATGGAATCTGAACTGTGTGAGGAAACACCACCATCAATATCCAGCCCCTCATTTTACAGTTAGAAATCAGCAGCTCAAAGACCTTGTTGGGTAATTTGTTTGAAACTGGGACAAAAATGCAGATCTTTGAATCTTAATCCAGTGTGCCTGTACAACCCCACCCTGTCTATTTCTCTTTTATTTGATATGTTAGATAAGTTTCTGAAATGCTTATTTTCCCTGTAAAATATTTATTTGATTGGATTTTCTTATCAAAAAGATACCACATGTTAATGATGGAAAAAATGAAGAAAATACAGATTAACTTAGAAAGAAGACAATTTAAGACACTTTGGGGCCCACCTGCCTCTAGAAACAATAACTCTTAACATTTTTATATATCTTTCATTATCATATTCTCATTCTCTCTCTCTCTCTCTCCCTCCCCCCCTCCCTCCCCCATCTCTGTGTGTGTGTGCGTCTGTGTGTAATCATCTAATATTTTATATTTTGTTTTAAAACATGAGTGTTTTATGCGGGGTCACTAGATTTGTTATTTTAATGGCTGTATAGTATTTTATCATGTGGATTCTACTTTATTTAATAATTTCCCAGTTGTATATTTAGTTTCTACTTTTTGCTTTTATGTTGCAATTCCAAACACTGTGGATAACCTTGAATGTATTTCATTGTTCAGTTCTTATTAGTATATTAAGATAATTTCTGACAAGTACAATTTCTTTGTGAGAATTTAAGATTTTGATTCATATGAACAGCTTATTTTATTGTTAAAAATTGTATTATGATCAAATTCGATATTTACAAATAAGAAAACATTGTAACAGACTTGCAATCATTTATCTGCAGGTACTGGTTTCTAAAATGTGGATTTAATCTGACATCTAAAAGGAATACTATATATTTAAACAATATGTGGCTGTCTCTTCAGACAGAGCATTTCCCCTTTGATATGTTTGCCTGGTGCCTACTAAGTGCTGGGTCCTGTGTCTGACTTTTTTATTGCATGTTTTCTCCTTTATTCCTCATATCTGTTTTAAGGGCTATTTTGATTTGCAGACAAAGAAGGTGGCGGTTGGATGAATTAGGAAGCAGGGACTTAATCAGGCGGTAGAACCTGAGTTCCAACTAGGATGACCAGCTTGTTCTGCTTTGTGTGGCACTGTCCTGGTTTTTCGCACTGAAGATCCTATGTCCTAGTAAAGCTCTCATTCCCCAGCAATGCAGGACAGTTGCCCTCTCAAAACAATGGAACCTTCTAGGGTATTCCATTCGTAAATGATCGGAATTTTGAAGACAGGGAAGGAATTGGTTATACCTGAGGGAACATGGATTATCTTTGGTTTTATAGTGTTTATGTCCACGTAATGTGAAGTATTTTATTTTTCAGGTCTCTTCACGTGCTCGTGTGCAATGCAGCGGCTTTTGCTCTGCCTTGGAGCCTGACAAAAGATGGCCTGGAGACCACCTTCCAGGTGAATCACCTGGGGCATTTCTACCTCCTCCAGCTCCTGCAGGATGTTTTGTGCCGCTCAGCCCCTGCCCGCGTCATTGTGGTCTCCTCGGAGTCCCATAGGTGGGTTAGCATTTGATGTTTTTTCACTTATCCCCTTTCTTGAACCAGCTAACATTTCCGCAAGGCTCTCTTTCTGAAAATGATTTTGATTAGTCCTACTTGGAGAAGTGTGGGTGCGCCCAACCTACCTTTTTCCAGTCTGTCTTCAGTTTTTCCCTGTCTTTTTTGTGTCTGTGTGATTGTGGGGGATTGTTTGGGGAGGACTGTCTATAGCAATGTAGATTGTTTTTACAACTATACTTCGAGCTCCTCATTGATTTAGCTTGGAGATGGAATAATAATTGATTAAATCTGAATGGCGTGACCTTTATTGATTTGTAATTCAACAACTTCAACATCTTACCAAGAAGAATGTGCAGTTATTCTAGCAGGAGAAACAATGCAATTAAAGACTGCGAGATGAAATCCAATTGTTTTATAATGAGAAATTAGGGAATTCAATGCAGACATTAACTGTGTAATTGTAGAAAGGGAAGTACTGTAGTTAGAGCATATTAGAAATCTGGCCATGCCTCTTTTGGTTAAAATTTCAATTAAAACATCAGATGGCACTTCTTTTCTATTACCATTAGGAGAATATTCAATTGACTAAAAAGACATTTGAAAATTTCATCGTATTTTCAGCATATTTGTTTCTGGAGTTGGATAAACAACTATTTGTCTAAAGAGAAGTACTCGGAAAAGACAAAGGACTTGCTGGGTGAGGGCAGATTTAATACTTGTTGGGGAGATTTCTCTGTCGAATTTTCTTGGGGTGGGAGCTGTGGGGGTAGAGGAAAGAGCTTTCACTCTTAGCAGAGTAGCTGGAAAAAAAATAATGTACTAGGGCCTATTTTTTCCTCCTCCTTCTCCATCTTAAGTCCTGAAATGTTTTAGTGACCCAGAATGAAGCTTATTTTTTTAATCATACTTCCATAAAATGTAACCCCTGGGACTTGGAAGGGAGAGACCAGCCAAGGGTTAGCTTGAACCCTTTATCACTCCCAAACACAGGGGCTTATGGTATAAGTGACACACTGCAGATAGATTTACTTTTACCATTTTAAATTTATGATGGCTGAAATGAAAGGAAAATGCCAGTAATAATCCTCCCCCGTGTTAAAAGACATGAAACATCTAGTAATTAGGTGGTAACAAAATCTGGACAGCCTTATCTTTGCAAATCACACCAGGTTTGAGAAAGAGAGTGGAGTGGCCCTGGAGAGGAGCGAGGGAGGCTACCACGGGGGCAGGCGGGAGAGAGAGCTCCAGAAATAAATCTGCCAGCCCCAATCGTTTACCAGATGTGGAGGGCACCGCGGGATATGTTTAAATGAGCTGGTATTTAATGGGAGATTATGTCGAATTGTCAGCTGCTCACTTTCCTTTGTAAATCTGTATCTCAAATGGTATTTCGTGCGACGTCTTTGTTCTCTCCTTAACTACAATGTAATTCATGGCAACCTTGGAGATCCTGAAACTTAATTTCATTAAATAGATGAATTTGGGAGGAAGGGCCTTGGTGTCCTGAATTAGATCCATTTCAGTCTAGAGGCAAGGCCTTCCTGAAGTGTGTTGTCAGGCCCACTCCTGTGTGATGACAGGTTTTCTGCTTTCCTGTTATTCTTTGCACATTATTAAAAGATATTTTTACAAAATGCAGATTCCCCCAAACTGGCTTGTGCATTACGCTTGTGCCGCATCCCTTGGTAGCTGAGAGCGAGCATGGATACTTGGTGCAGGCAGCCCGCGAAAGCACTTGCTCAGAACCCAGAGCCCTAAACCATGTTGTAAAATGCAAGTGTTGATATCTAATTACCTTCATAAACCTTGGCGGAATCTCGTCGTTGGAGTCAAGACCTCCTGTTAGGGGAAAAATAAAGTCCTATGTTTGCAGAAAATATTATACTAGACTGCCCCAAGGCAAAATATTTATTAGCCTTCCTGTGTCTTCACTGTGTTTTAGTTACTTATCTGGAGTCTGAGCAAGCGAATTGAGTTTCTGCATACCTAAAATACATCATATTGAAATGAGAACTTGACTTCCTTGCTGTGAAAAAATTTCAGATAACAATTAAAATAGAATGAAAAGCGCAGAGCGCTGGCTGAACAACTCTAAATGGCTGCAGCTGTGTTGAGTGCCAAATTGCTACACACACACAATTTCTGATGCAAATTCAGTTCTATTCTTTGAACATGCTAGCTTTTGTCTGTATAGAATCTAGCCTAATTATTTTAGTTGGGAAATTAAAAAACTCCCAGTTTAAAAAAAAGAACAGAGCAGTATATATAGAAATATGTGATAGGGGGGTCCCCTCCAAAAGCAAATGCTAATGTCCGCAGAGCAAATGTTAATATTTTAATGTACTAGGAAGGGAGAATTCTATTAAGATATTATTGTTTGGCTTTGTCAATTTCTCAACTTGAAAATAGAGTAGGCAGCATTTGAAAAGTTGTTTTACTGCCTCTTGAGCTGAGAGGTGAACATGGTCGTTTTTCAGGAGGCCTGCCTTGGTTCACAGGGACCAGCAGCTTGTCTATCCTTCCCACTTCCTGGAGGGCTGTCAGGGCAAGCTGATCAGACCTTAAAAACGGGTTTTCTGCCTAGGAGGATGTGGGGAAGAAAATCAGGAGTCAGCTTTATAGGGGAGGGCTGTTTGCAGAGGATGCGCCTGACATTTAGCAACTGGTGCTTCTCCATCTTGAAGCTATCAACCTTGTTCCATCTAATTTCTCATTATGGCTTTGTGTGTGTGTGTGCGCGCGCGTGCCTTTTTTCTAGATTAGGGACTAGGAAGGGATGACTTTTCTCTTCTTGAAGTTTAATCTACCCACTCTTCCCCAGTAATGAAATACCTCTGCGTCATCCTTAAAATTCAAAACATGGAACTCTAATTCTAAATAGTAGAAAGTCGCTGGGCACAGTGGCCTGTGCTTGTAGACCCAGCTACTCAGAGCCTGAGGCAGGAGGAGCCCTGGAGCTCAGGAATTCAAGACTAGCCTGATCAACAGAGCGAGCCCTTGTCTCTAAAAACAACAGCAGCAACCACCACAACAAAACAAACAAAAAACCTTAAATATTAGAAAGTGCTACATATAAATATTAATGAAGAACATAGAAGAGTTGAACCTACTGGTGAATTTTGCCTTTCAAGCAAGACTCGAAACAAGGCTTTTTGTAATAAGGGGAACTTGGCCTTTGGTTTGGAATTTCAAACCCATGGTCAAACTTCAGTTCTCTGATCCTGTATTTAGTCCCTATTGTGTGTCAGGCCCTGTACTAGGCAACATGAAAGAGTTACTGTCTTTCTACGCATTCACAGTCTACTGCTGGAACCAGGTGACAAAATGACTTTCAGTCTGGTGTGGTGACAACCGAGGCATGATGTGGTATGGTGACAACAGGCAAAACACAAAGATGGCACTGCTAGTTTTGTTACTGATCTTGGAGGGGTGGCAGTATGATCGAGTACTAGGAATGATGGGATGGACTGGGTCCTAGAGAGTAGATACTTAATTTCTATGGAAACATGTATTCAATCTGCTTCGCACGGCTTCTTTCACGCTCTCCTCCACTGACACCCAAGAAATCCTTGTGACATCTAGCTATGGGGGAGTTAGTTAGGGACAGCTTCCTGGAAGAAGCGGTCCCTGGGTTGGGTTGGGCTGAACAAATGTGCCAAGAGGGGTTTCTAGCAGTAGTTAATGAAAGAAGAGTGGAGAGCGGGAATGAAGGGTATTATATTTATTCCATACCTTTGACATATTGTTTAAATCCTTGATGCTCCTTTCTACCCTAAGTAGGTAGAGTTGCCAAGGCATGTCTCACACCTTGAGTCATTCAGTTCTTAACTCAGAAGCTCCTTTTTGTGACAACTATTCTGTAACACCTTATTACTATGTTGAAATAAAGTTCTGAAATAATATAACTTTCCTGTAGAAATATATTTTTAATTCAATACGATAGCTTGACTGTAATGTAAAGAAAAAAATAAATGTGAAACAAAGTAGCACGTGTTTCAACACGTAAATGCTTGGGCAGGACCACAGGAAAGATAATCGGATATGTGTGCCTGTGCATAAATCACCTCCAGTGTGACGATAACACATGTAAACTGTTAACAGGTGTGTGGTATTGCAGACTCCAGTAGCACCAACATTGAGTCAAGCCTCACCCTCCCAAAAAACCCACAAAATCTCAAAGTGCATTCATCCCTCATTTACGGAGCTGTCGCACTACACCCCTGGAAATTCAGCGGATGTTAAAACTGCACATAGATTTAAAATGCACAGTTAGGCTCTAGGCTCAGATAATTACACACACATGCTTTTCATCTGCGCTAGTGTCCAGTGAGGCAATCTTGTTGAGCAAGATTCTGCCTGCATTGCAGGGCACTTGCCATCCCTGGCCCCCACCAGCAATCATGATGACAACCAGAAAAAGGTCCCCATAAATCTTCAAATTTCCTGCTAAATTTCACTGCCTTCAACTATCAAGCTTGGAAGTAGGGCTCTTGCTGTGGTTTGGGGACTCGGAGACAGGCAGTCAACAATTAGTCTGAAGGTCTCATTGCTGTACCCTTGATGACGGCTCTGGCCACTGGCTTTGTTGATGACTTGAGAGCAGCAATGTCATTTAACAGTAGAAATTGGATGTCACTGACTGAGTCCTGGAGAAGGGATATTTAATTTCCATTAAAATGAATTTCATCTGCCCTTATGATACTTTTCTTAGTTTTAGCCTAACCTGAACTGCTAATATTAAGGAACAATAGAATTATTCCATAATTTTCATTTTACCCTTTGCTTTTTGATATCTATGGCCATTTTCTAGAGTATTCTCATTGTGCCTCCTTACTGCCCAGTGCCCACAATTAATTGAATGAAGCAAAATATGAGGTGTCCTTTAACAAAGATGAGACTGCTTAGAAAATTCCTTTTGTTTGTGATGAACCATTCTTTTAAGGGCAGTCACTGCTTTGTTGTTATTTAAGAGAGAGAGAGAAGGGAAGAGAGAGAGAAACAAACAGCTGGTGTTTAACGACTCCGTCAGACCCAATTATAAAACATCAACTAGTTACTTTGATTTGTGTGCGTCCATGCCATGGGTATACTTAAAAACATTAGACTGTGCCAGAACTCATTTTGGCTTTGTTTACATTTATCTTTTAAACGTATAAGACTATTGATGGCCCCTCACCAAGGTTATAACCCCTTTATAATCATTAATTTTTAATCTGCAAAAGAGTCTTGGAGGCAGCAAGATTCATCTATATTTACTTGGATGCTCAAATGAAAACATACAGGACTCAAGCATTGGCCATCATAATCCGGGAAAGCCCTGTCAAAGGTTAGGAATGTGGTATCTTTCTGTTTCCAAAAGCGGCAGCCCTTTATTTAAGATGCTTTTCCATTTAATTTAATTATCTTTGAACTTCCTGTTGAAGGTTTTGAAAAATATATGTTAGGAGCAGGGAAAGTTTAGCATGTTAAGGCTGCTACACTTAAGAGTGTAGGCATTTACTAAAAGTCTTATCTTTGGATCCAATTGATTGATATTGTTAAATCACCTTTGTTGATTTTTAAGGGAGACTTTGTCTTAATGTATGTGTGATTGAGTTTTCAGCAGTCTCTACATAGTTTCCTTGGATTTCTAATAAAAATAAAAAGCTATATGGGAGGTCAGAGCTCAGTTGCTTCACGTCATGTTTCCTACTTTTTAGATTTACGGATATTAACGATTCCTCGGGAAAACTGGACTTTGGTCGCCTTTCTCCATCAAAAAATGACTATTGGGCCATGCTGGCTTACAACAGGTCCAAACTCTGCAACGTCCTCTTCTCCAATGAGCTACACCGTCGCCTCTCCCCACGTGGGGTCACGTCCAACGCAGTGCATCCCGGAAATATGATGTACTCCTCCATTCATCGCAACTGGTGGGTGTACACGCTGCTGTTTACCTTGGCCAGGCCTTTCACCAAGTCCATGGTAAGTGAACGGCTTCTATCTTCTAGCGCCATAAACACCATTAGTGCGCCTCTCAGGATGTGTCCTGGAGAAACACAGACACCCTTCTCCACCCTCTGGTCTCTTGAGTCTGGTCCTAAGGGCAACATTGTCAGGCCCATTAAAGCCACCGGAAAGAGCTCTCGAACCCATTTCCATGGGCTTTAGATTAAATTTGTTTCTCTAAAGGCATCTCGGAGAGCTGGATAGAAGATGTGGTTTTTCAATCGTGTGTTTAATGTGGCTGAAATTCTTGATGGAAATGATTTGTTTTTGTTTGATGTGATTTTCTTGTTTTTTGATTCAGAAACTTTGGAAATCTGTTTTGTTGAGTGCAGCACTTGAAACCTGTTTTGCGTTAGTAGGTGAAAAACATATTAATAGACTTGTGACTGTTGAATTATCGGCAGATGTGATTCCTTTGTTTTCACTGAGAATCTGTGTCTGATGTTCTAATTTCTTTAGTGGGTGTAAACCTCTCTGAGAAAATCCTTCAATGGTTATAAGTGTGCTTTATTCTTCACTTCCCCTAACACAAATCCTTTTGGACGAAGCACACTACTGTGCTTAGGTTTAGTGTTCATAAAGGTGGATATGAAGTTTTTGCATTTTTGATGGTCATTTGTCAACCATATTGAGGAACATCTTCCACGAAACATTTAGTAGGAAGTAATTTGAATGAAGTATGTATATCTTATGCAATATATTTGATAGATTGCTTTTCTAAAAGTACAGGCCTTCAAAAATGTTTTTGTAATAATGGACATCAGTATTCCAGTTACCCAAGCGTAACATCTACTCCACAGAGATTACCCTTTCCCCAAACGCATTTTGGCCTTTAGAAGTAATCACAAGTCAGACCATCAGCCTCCAACTGATCGCATAGCCTTTGATTGTCATCTGCCACCTTCTCTTGCATGCATTCCCACCTACCATCCTCAACGTTCATGTTGTGGATGACTCTTAAAACGCCATCAAAAATCTCTTGAACTGCTTAGGAGAAAATAAGTGCATGTTTCATTTTAATCACTCAAGTGGTTTTTATGCAAAGTAAACAGACGCAGTCCAAGAGCTGAACACTTCAGATCAGAGGAGTTGGAGTGAAACGATCTATGGAGAGTGGTTCTCCATGTCGCAGGGTGGAGTCGACATCTAGAAAGCAAACGAGTGACCCCTCTGCAGGTGGGTCACAGGTTTCTGAAATTTCCCCATCACTTCACTCTCAATGATTGCATAAGAGTAGGCTCCCAACAGGGTGACTTTGACCCTAATTATGCCTCAGATTCTGTCAGGTCCATCGGTTTATATGAAAAGGAGTTATACAGGTCTGAACCGGGCTCTAGTGCCATTGAAACGATGAATTGTTCAAATTTAGGACAGAGAAGAGGAGAGAGGTGTATTCTTTCCTATTTTCTGCTGACCTGGTGCCTTCAGGACCAACAAGGCCAATCATCGAACATACTTTGTAATCTTTGGGTCTTGAGTCTTCTCACTTGCATTTCTTCATTGATGGGAGCTAAGGAACTCACTTCTGTGATGGCAGAAAGTTTTGTTTTCTTCTTTTTCCGGAATGTCCCTAATCAGGAAACCGTGATGGGAAAGACTTGGAGGTGGATCTGTGACTGCACAGAATCTGGTGGAAGGGGATGTAACCTTCTCACCATCTAAATGGATGAGGACTTGTTGACAGAAAATAGTAGAAACTGTTATTCTGTCACCTGATTCCAGGGCTCAGGGACTCTGGACAAGAGCAGGTGGGAGAAGATGGGAAATACATAAAATAAGTAAAATAAAGGTGGGATAAATATTTTTGTGTGTTGGGGAAGAGTCGATTATTGTCTAATATCTAATGTAAACTGTGCTTAGTTAGCAAAATCGGGCTGGATCATTGGCTCATTGGACCTAACGGGAGACATTCTGAAAAGTGCCAGCAAGTGGAGTGGGGCAGGCAACTGTGTCCTGACATCATGGTGTTGCTGTTTGTGGGGGCGAATGTGGTCAGGGCTCAAGCCAAGTGGAAAACCAGAGTGTGGAGTGAGAAACTGAGGCCGAAGCATGCCATGGAGACGAGGAAGCACCGTGCGTTAGGGGACGGTGGCTGCTCAGTGAGCACCATACCTGGAGCTCGTGCCAGCAATGGCAGAGCCTGGCCTCGGTTCTGATTGCTCCCCCTGTCCCCCAGGGTGGAGAGCCCCCCACCCTTCTCTCCCGTGCCCCTGTCGGGAGAGCTCAGAGACTACTTGCAAATAGGCCTCAATGACTGTAGCAAAGCAAGGGCTGGAATAGAGAAAAACGCCCTCTGGGAGAAGCCTTGGGAATAGATTAAACAAAGACTGGTTTTTAAGGTCTCAGGTGGCCCACAAATGGACTTTTTTTTAGATAAGCATATAGATTAGGAAGACTATAGGATATGTAGTTTAGCTGATATTCTTATTAAAATCCTAAGAACATCTTTATTAATATATTTAGGTGTATGTTTTTAGCCATTGGGGTTCCATAGAACTCTTTTTACAAAGAGGTGGAGTGGGGACTCTCAACTTACTTGTCAGATTCACAGCCAGTCACTTCCCTTTCATTAGCATGTAGGACTCTGTATATTTAGGAGAGGAGTCAGCGTGAGTGTAGACCTGGGGCTGGTCAATTTCACTAGTAGTGTGGATTGGACTGATTGGAAAAGTCACCCTCTGTGCTGCCTTCTGTAGGTATCTTGGCTTTGCTTCCATCATGATAAGGCATTTGTTTCTTGGACAGAGGGTGCACTTCTGACATTTTAATGCAAACACCTTTTCGGACGTACACCATGAGGTTACATCCCCATTTCCACTCTACGTAAAGGTTGGGTTTCCAAGTGCTGATGAAGAAGCTTAGCTCTGATGCCGTCTCCCATCCCCAGATGGCTGGTGCTATGCTCTGTTTGTGCTCCGTAGCTCCATCTGCATTTCACCTTGGAGAAAGCGTTTTCCTTTTGACATGCATGTTGCTGGAGTATACATGCCATTGCTTGAGGTCAGGGGAACAAGAAATACACACCAGCCTTGTGCTCAGAAGCCCTGCCTTCGTTTCCCCACTGCAGCCGGCTCCCTTAAGTATTAAACAGCAGTATGCTAATATCAACGTCCCTTTTTTATTTGCTGTGACTTGCTGTGACTACGGTGATTTTAGTTACAGTAATTAGGTCACCCTTCATGGAGTCAGGCTATTTTAAGTGTCTCTTTAAGGAATATTGTTGCAGATCAGTAATTTTACAATTGGATGTTCTTGTGCAACTTTATTAAATGTAATCTGTCTTTTAAATGTTGCCCTTTTACAGTTATACATTTCTAATTGTTGCTGTAAATGCATTATCACTTTGAAATTAATTAATTTTTCCATTTTGGCCGCCTGCAGTATAATAATCACTAATGAGAAACTCATAGGATCAATTCTCAGCACAGCGACCCCTACTGGTAAAGCCATATCTCTGCCGCCCTGTTCCTCTTACAGATCCAGAGGACTGGACAAGTGTATTGGGGGGCCTGAAGGAGAAGCGTTTGTCTCCCCTCCCTCCAATTTATGATAAAATAAAAATAATAGGTAAAAATGGAAATGGGTTTATTTTTAAATGTTGTTCAAGAGAAGATGGAAGATTCTTCAAATAGTTATTTCCAAAACATCTTCAAGGAAACTAAAGTCTGTTGAGTGCTTTCCAATAATGAAGTCACATCATGTGCACATCATATGTTTACTCTCCTGTCTCTCTAGCTTTATTTTATGCAATTAAGTTACCCTAAAATTATATTTTGCACATGCATGAATATGCATTGCAGGTTAGTATATATAATATATTTACATAACATATACATATTGCTCTATGGGTTTTAATTCACAAAACCAGGCACCATACTATCTGGTGACATAAGAAATGTTCAAGAGTAATTTTGGCTGTTTGCAATCGTTGCTATATGTGATGATTTTAGGATTCTACCACAATCCAAAGTAAGATGCAAATTGGCAGTTCAGGCCAGATACTGGGATGCTTCACATATCACCGTTTGTGTTTTCATTAATTTATCACAACAGTTCTGCAATCTCAGAACTATGATCTTTATTAGACAGTTGAAAAGCACAGAGAGCTCACCCAGCTTGTTTAAGAAAATGGTATTCCAGCCTTCACAACCTTCCTTAGCTTCTCCCAGGGACATTTACTTTGTCAAATGCAGCCCCGTGCCCCTGCCATATATATCTAGTTGTGCAGTTATGTTGCCTTCTTAAAATGTTTGGCAGCACCTTCATGAAATTAGCCCCCTGCCTCCCCACCCCCCACCCCCCAACATAAGCTTTCAGTTCTGGTAAACAACTTCTTCGCCAGAGTTCCTAGGTCCAAGCCAGCCCTTCGTGGATCAGTATGTAAATTTGAAGCTAAGCACAGTCACGTGCCTCTTGGGGTGTTTTGTGCAACCAAATATTTGTGTTGGCAGGTAACAGTAGAAAGAATATCATGTGTTAGGGTAGCAAGAGCTTAGCAGATGTTTTAGGGAACTGCATTTTCAAATCATTTTACATTAAAAAATGGCTCGAGTTTATAGAACTTCTGAAACGATTGGGTTACGTTTCCTGTGACCGTGCAAAGCCAGTCATTGTGCTGAGTTTTAACAGATGTGCAGCTACCCTGCTAATGGATGGGCCTGCAACGCTGGTTCTGTTGCAAAGTTATAAATTACAACTAGCAAAAGCACAAGATGTCATTCTTCTAACCTTCATGAAAGCCAAACGGGGTAATTCTGCCCTTGAATAACCTGCTGCAGGGTGATTTATAGTTGTACAATTTGAAACATAATGAAGGAGATAATAGATGTTGATTTGTTCTTTAAATTAGTATTTTAGAAAAATACTTCTCCCCCTTTCTCCCTTTAAATACCTGCAGCTGACTACACCGTGGGTCCCATCAAGGATAAAATCCCCCGTCGGAATCTTTACCGGTGCGTTGGCGTATCACACACAGGCACAGGGAGTAGAAAGCAGGGACTTCTTTCTTTTTGGAGGAGAAAATACTATTTTCAAAGTGGAAATTTCAGCATATTTTTTACTAATCTAAACATTTTGAGACTCCCAAATGAGGGTTGAGTTTTCTGGCTGCCTTGCTCTTGCCAGTCCACGTACGTTAGAGAATCAGACTCTTAGGACCCTTCTGTGGCTGCGCTGCACTCGAGCTTTCCTGCAGCGGCCCCCACAGAAGGACCTGCTGGCTGGGCGCCTCTTCTTCCCGCTGAGGCCGCCTTCCCGCAGCCTCAAACATTCTTCTTACTGTCCAGGGTTATCGTTAGCATTGGTTTTATTAGTTGTCTCTCAGTTCTGTCCAGAGCTTTAAAGTTAGCAGTGTTTGCTTAGTCCAGAAGCCAATGGATATAGTAGGTTGGAAAAGAGTGAAGGGTTTGGAATCATTAGGCCTGTATTCACGTTCAGCCTCCCCTGTCCCCAACCATACACTTTTTAGTTGTATGATTTTGAAATGGTTTGGCCTTTCTAAAATTTATTTTCTATACTGATTCAGATACTTTGGGCCATGGGTTATTAATACCTTCTTAAAGATGGTTGGAATTATAGAGGTTTTTCACATATATTGAGAGGAGCTGAGGCAGCCAGGGGTGAGTTTGGCTACTAGATGGGCAGCTCCTTTGTGTGCTCTTGGCTTTCCCCTCATGCTTACAGGATGGCTGCAGCAGCACCTACCATTGCATCCTACATGAAAGATCTGAAGGTAGGATGGGAAGGGTGAGGCTCTTTCTTTCAGCACCTCCCTCTTTTATCAAAAAGGAGAACATTCTGTCTCAAAACTGTCCTCCTGAGTCAACTTCCCCTCAAATCCTCAATCCCAGGATTGAGTCACCTATTAATATCCTAGGTATAAGGGGACTAGGAAAGTTCATAACTGGTATTTGGAGTCTCAGGGGTGTGAGGCAAGTTCTGATGGCAAGGAAAAGATGGGGTAATGGCTTTGAGCAGACACCATTGAACAGGTGTCCACGTGGTTTTCTCATGTGTCAAATGGGAATGCAATCTACTTTCTAGGGTGGTTGTGAGAGCAAGTGCGAATTAGGCAGAAGTCACCTGCCTTATCTGGTCCCCATCCACTTGGCGAGCCTTACTGAAGCCACTTCTAGCCCCATGTTCCTTTCTTCCTCAGGGTTTGGACCCATTTTGTTCTTCAGTCTAGAACACTCTTCCCCTCCTCGTAGATACTTTCAGTGCTCAGTCCAAACATCACACCTCAAGGAAGCATTTTTGGTGTCTCAGATTAGGTCAAGGTTTCCATCATGTTCTCTCATATGAGCCAGCACAATTTGATTCTAACAGCTCTCCATAAATGTGTGCTGAATGAGTGCATGAAAGGCCCTCCGAATTTCTCCTTCATAGCTTTTAACATGACTGTAATTTAAAAAGATAATTTCTGCAGTTTCTTATTTAATGTCTGTCTCCCCCTCTCTTGAGAGTGGTGTTTTTGCCTCTCCATTACTGTCTTCCTTATCCATACAGTAAATGCTCAGTAAACATTTGTAAATGGATAATTGCAAGATGCGCAGGTGCTTAATAGATGGCGGTCCTTAATCCCTTCTTTGTCATTTGCCTCTCTGGAGTGGGCGTGGGTTGCAGTCCAGAATGTGTAAATAAATAAGTGATAAGGCTAAGGGCCACCCAGACCACACAGCCAGGACCCAAGGCCTCCCAGGTTCTGGATCAAGTGCTATGTAAGGGGTCTACCCAGAGGCACGTGTATGGAGGGAACATGCGTAAGGAGAGAGCTGCAAGGCGCAGGAGAGCAAGGGTGAGCTTTAGAGCTAGACAGCTCTCAGGTCAAACCCCAGCTTTCTCCTATCCTAACTCCTAGACAAGTTTCATAACTTAATTAAGATTCACGTGTAAAATTGGGATGTTATACCCACCTCATGGGCTCGTGTTGAGAATTAAAGGACATCATGAACTATAGCATCTGGGAAGTGCTAGATGCTCAATAAATGTAGATTGGTATTATTATTATTGGCTTATGGTGAGAATTAAAGATCGTGAGTGTTTGTTCAAAACATGCTTGAGACTCAATAAACTTTTGTTATTATTATCATTATCACTATTATTTTTCGCAGCTTTATTGAAGTGTAATCGGCAAAAAAATTATATATATTTATGATGTCGAATGTGATGTTTTGATATACATATGCATTGTGAAATGATTAAAATAACCAAGCTAATTAACATGTCCATCACCTCACATAGGTATCTGTTTTTGCATGTGTGGTGAGAACTTTATGATCTACTCTCTTAACAATGTTCAAGTATATAATACATTATTGTTAACTGTATTCACCGTGCCGTACGACAGATCTCCGAAACTTATACATCCTGTCCAACTGAAACTTTGGATCCTTTGACCAACGTCTCCCCATGCACTGGCCCTGGAAGCTGCCATTCCGCTCCCTTCTTCTGTGACTTCAGCTGATTTAGATTCAACATACAAGTGAGATCAGTAGTATCTGTCTTTCTGCGCCTGGCTTATCTCGCAAGCCAAGGGTTGCCTCTCTTCCCGTTGTTTGCAGATGCCTGTTCTGCTAACGATGGCTCTGGGTCTGTCACAGAAGGTCTCATTCTCCCTGGGAACACTGAGCATAAAAACCCCATATGGACAAGCCTCGGGAACCACTGAGGCAAGTTGCACAATGGTGAGCAGGACTGCCTGGGCTTCCTTGGGCAGATTTTAACCCCTCCGGGCTGCCTGTTTTACCAACATCAGCAGCACACCTTAGCTTGGAGCTAAGATTGCCCACGTTCTTGTTAAAAACAGAGAAGGAAAACATACCCGCCTTTGTGAGGCTGTGACACCTCATCACTGTATTTTTTCTGCCTTGCTTTATAGTGTTTTCCTTCTGGCTCAGCTTTTGTTCCTGAATGAGCACCCGAGAGGAGAAAAAGTGACTATCTGGCCTTAATATGTGTGACAAATGACTTAATGAACACTTAACCAAGATTTGAAATTCCACTATTTTATCTTCCCCGTTTCCTTTTCTTCTGTGTACCCATTGGCATTGTGGTAATGCACTGCCTCTTCATAACTCTCTCTCGAGCTCTTTGATTGCATTTTTTTTTCAAAGTTTGCGCTGCCTTCTTTGATCCTCCCCTCTTTCAGTTTCCTTTTCTCCAATTTCATACTTCTTTCCAGTGATTTTTGGCTGCAACGCAGTTTAGATATTAGAGGCCAGCGTGATTAAACCAATGCCAGGAGTTTGTGTTGCCCCATGACGATGTTTCTGGAATGTTTCTTCTATGAACATTGATTTTTGTATAACTCACTGGACATGTTGATTTTTCCCCGTGAGGTGTAAGGTAGTGTTTTCCTAGCAAAAACAAAAAGGGCTCAAACCTGGTGCTCTGAATTCTTCAGAAACTGAAGACCTCCCCCCCCCACTCGCCTTTCTTATTAACTAAGATAAATGAATACTTTGAAAATCTGCTGAGAACATGTCCCCACCTTACATGAGAGCCAACTAAGTGCCAGGCTACGTTTTCATGGGTTCACTTCTTTATAGCTCATCTCATAATGTAATTTTAGAGTTTGCTCTAATTAAACAATTGTGCATCTCTGAGCAAGTCACTTTCTCTCTCTGGGCTTCAGTTTTCTATCTGTCAAATGAGTCAGTTAACCAAGATTAATTGCCCCATGAGTTTCCAGAACAGTTTAATTTAGAAGGAAATAAAAAAGGGAGACTACTTAGGAGGCTGAGGTGGGAGAATCGCTTGAGGCCAGGAGTTGGAGACCAGCCTGGGCAACATAGTGAAACTTTGTCTCTAAAAATACAGAAAACATTAGCCAGGTGTGGTGGCTCATGCCTGGAGTCCCAGCTTCTCAGGAAGTTGAAGCGGTAAGATTGGGAGGAGTGTTTGAGCCCAGGAGTTGAAGGCTGCAGCAAGCTGTGATCACACCATTGTTTGGGGAACAGGCTGAGACCCCATCTCTTAGAAGAGGGGAGACTAACACAGTCCCACGGACTTTTTATTCCACCAACAACTTTGGATGAAGAACAAACCTAAGAGAGTGGGTGTTTTAATGCCAAAAATTGTAGGCAGGCCACAATGGTGGGACAAAGAGCAGTCATTTCCACTGAATACGTCCAACTTCAGGGGAAACTCATTACCGTCGCTGTCTTTATTGTTGTTGGAAATGGTGGGCTTATACTTGGGGGAGACTGCCCTAGAAACAACACCCCAGGGGGGCCACTTCGGCTCCGTAATTCTTCTGTGCATGTTTCGGATCCCAGGTTCCAAATTTACAGTAAAACTAAGTGCATCTCAGTTAATTGAGTAGTGGGCTAGGCGAGCTTGCCTGTAAAATGCAGACCTTTGTAGACACACACCTACAGTGCAGTGAAGGGAAACAAAATGATATGGGGTTGAATCAAGTATATGCTGACCTAGTATATAGATTTTTTTTTTTCTTACAAGCAATAATTTCAGCCAGTGCCCTTTATAAAAATAACACCCTCATCTATCTCCAGAAAGGATTTGGGACATTAGTGAGTAAAGAGGGGAAATGTCCTGGAAGCCCAGCTCTTACCTGAATAAATTCATGTGTGGGCCCTGAGCAGCTTGGCACAAGGTCTTTTTGATGTGCATGCATTCGTTCATTCAGCAGGTGTTATGAGCATCTATCATCTGCCAGGCCCTCTACTAGGGACAGAATGCTGAACAAGGTCCCATCCTCAGGGGGACCTGTGTTGGGGGAGGTAGATGAGAAGCATAGAAATGAAGGAAGGAGCCTCTCAGACACTTCAGGCTGGGAAGTACCTTTAATTAATTTGAGTAACTATTTTCACCAATTTTATCTTCACAGAGGTAAATAAGATGATCACTTTCAGTTAGAACACAAAACAAATAAGGAAACAGCTTTACTAATGTTTTTTCTTTTTTAGAGATAAGGTCTTGCTCTGTTGCCCAGGCTCAAGTGCAGCAGTGCAATCATAACTCACTACAGCTTTGAACTCCTGGACTCAGGCAATCTTCTGGCCTCGGCCTCTCAAAGTGCTGGGGTTATAGATGTGAGCCACCGCCCCCAGGCCTACTAATGTTTTCGATGAGCATACCCTTTGCTTTGCTTGGGAAAATAGGCTGAGTAATTTGGCCAAAATAGTCGAATGGGCAGCTATTCCTATGTGGACTGATAACTGGGCTCGTTTTGCTTCTTTTGGATTGGCAGAGGCTGACAGCAAGATAGATAATGCTGACAGTATTGACGGCTTTTTCCTCCTTTGTTGTGATGAGAAGGTTTTCGTAGGGATCATGCATGAAGCTAGTTAGGAAAGTATCATTTTAAGGGAAAATGATCATCAGATAGATAGGTCATTGAGACCCTGTACTTGGAGAGTATTTGTAATGTATAAAGCACTTTGTGAATATTAGAGAGGATGTGTGGAAAGAGTATGGGCTTTTGAGTGAGGAGATCATGGATTCAAATGCTAAATTTTGCCACTTGCCTTCTTCCTGTGCTTGGTCAACTTCCTGCAGCCTCTGCTCCTTGCCTGCCTTGGCTGCAACATCAGAAGCTGCCGGCCCCAGGCAGTTGCTGTGAGGACAGAAGGCAGGAAGGCCTGCAAAGCACTTGGAAGAATTTCTGCCACATCACAGGGACTCAGTCAGGAAGCATTTTCGTGATGATTTCACTACTGCTATTACCATTATCGATATTATGATTATTATTATAATTGTTCATTGTTCCCTTATCAAAATTATATATTATGATGTATTTTTCACATTATTTGGTGATCATTGATTATAATGCCAGGTTTACACTTAATTTTATATGTATTATGCTATGCCTTGTGCGTTTCGTTGCTATACTGGAAGATCATCTGTTCTTCTTTGTGCTCTACACAGTGCAGTTTCTTGCAGAAAATAAGTTCTTTAGAAATGTCTGAATTATTTCTTGTTTTTTTGAAACAACCCGAGTATTTATAAAAATCTGGCCCCATTCAGGTTTGTAATGTAATCTTGGAGGGGGATATTGGTGGATAGATTTTCCAAAATTGCAAAGGCAACTGGAACTTAACTGTGTACATTTACTCCAATTCCAAGGATAGTGGCAGCATTTTAATACTATGATAATGAATTATTTCTTGAGCATTTGGTATAAATTAGTAAATCTCTGTGAAGCAACATATTTCATCATCACAACAATTGTGGGAGTTCAAGAAAATTGTTTTCCTCCTTTTACAGACAAGGAAACTGAAGTTTAGAAGTGCTGAGTAAACTGTCTTAGATCACTTAGCTAGTAAGTAAGTGGTGGAGATAGAATCAAATCCATATTTATCAGGGGTGAAAGTGTATTTGTGATTACTTCCAACTGCGCATATGTGCATGTGTGCATATCTGCATGTCTCCTGTTATGTTCTCTTGTTCCAAAAAGTAATTGATAACAAATCAGAAATTAGTGAGAGGCTGAAAGAAGCAAAAAAGTGAACATTTACTTGAGAAAGAAAAAAAATTCATTCAAGGTTTCATTTCGTAAACCGCTACAGCTGTTGCTGGGTAGTTGGAGGGAGGGTCTGGGGAAGGCAAACTTTGTTCTAAGCTATTAGCAGCCTGGGGAAGCGACAGAAACTATTAGAAGTTCTAGAACAATGGCCCTGCTCCTTACCTGCCCCCATTCTAGGCTTCGAGGTACTGGCCTGTGAGTACATAGTCACCTTGGCTCATTCTGGTGAAGTTGACAAAGGAACCACAATAATTCATAAGAGCCACGTTAAGCAAAATAGAAAGAGAGAAATTAATGACTCTATGTATAGGTTATCTGTCACTGCATAACATGTTACCCCAAAATTTGGTGGCGTGAAATAATACGTATTTATTATTTCAGTTTCCGTGCATTAGAAACCCAGGCATAGCTTAACTGGGCCAACTGCTTTAGAGTCTTGCAGGCTGCCATGGAGGCATCAGCTGGGCCCAAGTCATCTCAAGGCTCTACTGGGGAGGTATCTGCTCCCAAGCCACGTGGTTGTTGGTGGGACTTAGTTCTTACAGCCCAGCAGATTGAGGACTTTGGTTGCTCGCCATGTCGGGCTCTCCAGCATGGCAGCTGCCTTGACCGCAGTGCGTAAGCCAAGGAGGAAATAGAATCCGCTAGTGAGACGAAAGTCACAGTTCTTTATAACCTAGCCACAGAGGTGACATCTCGTGCTTTTGCCATATTCTTTTTGTTAGAAGCAAGTCGCTGGATCTGATCCACATTTAAGGGGAGAGGGTTTTGCAGTGGCATGAGCACTGGGAGGCAGGGATCCTTGGGAGCTGCCAGCCACACTCTGCAAGTTGGGTTTTGTTTTGTATTGCCGTGCCTTTTGGTGGTACTGCTACGTGGTGGCAGATTTACTCATAGGCCTGGATGATTTTTCTTGGCCTGAAGCCCTGGTGTGCTTTATTGATAATTTTGTCTTCCCGTTTGCATCCTTTCTTCATCCTTCTCATCTTTCCTCTTCCTGGGCTGAGAGAGGTACCGAATGTACCCATTTTAAAAAATGTGTATTTATGCATTTCTGTCTCATGATGGGAGATAAGATTTAGTTCCTTTAATTAAAAAGCTTATGAGAAGAATAAAGAAATGTGTGGATGATGTTTCTTAAAGTCAAGTATTTGTTTTCATGTTTTCATGCTGCTTTAGTAGAGGGGACCCATGTTAGTTGATAGCCCAAATTTTCTTTTTAACAAAACGTGTGTTGCCAAATTTAGATTTGATTTTCCAAGACTGGCCAGAAACCCTGAATGTTTTTTAAGCCATAAAGCTAGGTGAAGCTGGCCAATCATTTCAAAGCCCCTGTAGAACATTCAGACTACGTATAATCTCTAGGATTTGTTGTCGTTGTTATTGTTTTTTTTTTTAGTTTTTTTTTTTTAAATACGAAGCTAAAAAAGAAAAAAAAATCTTTCATTTTGGCATTGTTAGATAATATGGTTGAGATTGATTTTGAATGCTAAAGTTTGGTTTTCATGTCATAAAGCCACAGCCCTGTTAAAATATATTGTAAATAAATTGTATTGTATTTAGTAATATTCACATTTCCCCTGTGAAATATTCAACTCTTTTACCGAGCTAGGCTTTTTGCTTCTTCACATACCACTTTGTATAGAATCTGAACCACTTTAAACATTTCATCCTTGAGTTTCATATGATGGGGTCTCTTTAATCATTTACATTTTGAAAAAAGAAAGTGAAATATTCTTTAAGAAGCCAAAGTAATCCAGGAGAATGTATGGTGTTTGTTCAGCTGGAGATCTTATTTATTTGAAGTACTGAGAGAAATCTCTTCTGACTGCTCAAAAAAGGAAAGAATAAACAGTAAGAGTGTCCAAGTAATCTGAGCTAGAAAGTTCCTTCTTTCAGAGAAAAGTTATAAAAAATATATTTGCTAGATCCAAAAAAAATACTGTATATCAACTACTGAGACCTGCATAATGTTTTCTTAGTATTTTCACTCTTTAAAAGAAAGAAAAAAAAAACCTGTAAAGTCTGAGAATGTAAAATTTTTTCTATATTTTAATATTTCTAGGCAGGTGAATGCAGTAAGTCTTTTTCTTCTTCTTGGAACATAATATCTCTTGTTGGCTTTTGTGTGTGCTGTGCGTGTCATTTGTAACGATGAAAGACCAAGTAAGCACATTAACGTGTCCGAAAACTCAACATTAACCCTGACCAGATTTCCTACAAGAAAGGCATTAAGAAGATGTTTAAAAGAGAAAAAATACTACAACAGATTTCAAAAGAATTAGGTTCTGGAGTATGCCCAATCATGAAAATCATGCAGTTTTGTTCTCCCTTTTGTTCTTTCTATGCCAAATATTAGGAAGGAGCTGTCCTATTTCTTGTGCATGAACAGGGGAGTGTATAGGGTTCCTTTATCTTTGTCCCGGAGGGGTCTTTCTTGTGCTGCAGTTTGCTCTGCCCGGAAACTTAAGCTTGTGTATTGCATCTTCCAGTGTCATTTTATTTCAGCGTCAGGCTAAAGGCTCTATGGGTGGGGTTCATATCTGAACCCAGAGGGAGGCCTTTTTTATCCAAAACCAAAATGTAAAAAGAAATTGGAAATTAAACTCACCTTTGCCAAGTCTTCCTGCCCGTTGACATGTGACCCTCTGATTGTGGGTAAGTCACACTACCTCTCTGGGCTTTGGATTTTCTTTTTTGCTGTACAGTAAGGAAAATAGTTCCTACATCTTTGAGTTGTTTGGAGGGGCTGAAGCACAGCTCAAACCTATGGTGCACAGTAGATACTCAAGAAATGCTAGTTTTCTTTATACCCTACCAGTTAATGTGAACTTACCTGAAATCTTACTGATTTCAGGAAATACAGACAGCTAGTGTCAAGGATATTATCTGTTACTTGACCCCAAAACATACGGAGCTATGCCACTGCAGGTAAGAAATACCCTCTAACTCTGAATTCCAAGGAAAACCCCTGAGGAACTGCCATTAATTCCTTCCATTTGATAATGAAATTATAGCATAACATATTGTTAGGTGCACAGTCCAACATTTTCCTTTTTCGAGCCATGTTAACATTATGGTTAGCATATCAACTTCCTTCTGTTTCTGGTGACTCTAATACATTATATTCATCTTGTTAACTGCATGTCCTTTTTTTTAAGTCACGTTAGATCCCTTTTTTGGAAGCAGGTCAAATTTGAATTAACAAAGTGATTTAGGTTGAAGTACAGGCATATCCCACAGAATCTCTTAATATCAGGCCAAAGGTAACTTTATCTTGATCCGTGCTTTCAGACATATTTCTGTATTGTCCATGTTCAACAAAAGAGATTATGTAACACTCTTTGAAAAATGGGTATTTTAAAACCATTATGTCTTCCAAATCTTAGAAAGCTTTTTTGAAATTTTCTTTTCTTCATATGATTCACCTACTAATTATTGTTCTCAGTCAGTATGCCAACTGTCCAGATGGTAAATCTTTTAATTGGATATGTATGTGTTTGCGTGCGTGCGTGTGTGTGTGTGTGTATGTGTGCATATAACACAATTCTAAAAGGACCTAATACATATATTTATTTCTTTTTTGTTTTTTTTCCATTTCTGTGCTATTCCCTTTTCCCTATGCCCACTGTTGTTTTCCAGTGAGCTATTTATATCTTAAATATATCTTTGAGAAAAAATTGTTTATTTCTTATTCAGTTCATTCAGATGTCTTATAAAGACAGCAGGAGCTAGCAATGGTAATGCAAATGGAAGCTTGTAGACAGTAAGTACTAAATAAACGGGTTTGCTTTTTTTAAGTTATATCACTCAGATAGGAATGTGCACTTAGAAAATCTGTTTAGGCTAAGGAGAGTTAAAGCCAGCTACGTCAGCACTGGCATTTTGATTCTGAGAATTTTTTTTTTTACTCAGTGTTTATGAATAAAACATTTTAATCAGAGCTATATCAACACTGATCAGTTTTTTTCATGTAAGTGTAATACTGGGTGAATTCCATTAAGTCAATTAAATACTTTGATCCCCTTTTTAAACAGTACAAAGATAGTTAAGCTCTTTTTAAAAAATATTATTGAAGTCCTTTAAACTAAATCCAAGTTTTTTCATATGTATCTTATAGTCAAGATTTCATTCATCTGTTTTCTGTACACACGAAATTTTATAGCTCTTTCCATTGTGAGTTTTCTTTTGTGTCAATTTTTTCTACCAAGTCCACACTTTTAGACTGAATAAATCTACATTTTGCCCAGTGCAATTTTTGTTATCAACTTTTGGGGATGGTTCTTTCAACCAGAAATATGTTACTAATTTGATAAAAGAATCAAATAGAAATTAATGCAAAAAATCATGATAACCAAAATTTCAGAATTTAAATGAAGACAGAATCAGTATTCTAGCAGACTCAAGTATTGAACATGGATTTGTAGTGATCCATTCCTTGAGGAGGTGAATATAAAAAAAAGCCACCAAGGACCTTGGTAAGGATTTTGGATTTTGGATCTTATATTAAAGTAATGATGTTGACAATAATAACAACGATGATGATATTTTTAAAAACTAACATTTACTGAAAAGTTGCTATATGTCAGGATCTGTGCTATGTACCTTATCTATTTCTTACATTGATTCTTTGTGAGTGGTATTCCTTGTTGTTATCAAGGAAGCTTGGAGGGAATAAATAACTCTCCAAGGCCATATAACTAGAGGCAGTGGAGTGGGATTCAAGCTCTTTCCAATTAAATGAAATGCCCAAGCTCTAAATGCCTTCCACCCACTGCCTCAGCTGGCTCTAGGTTGTACCTTGGCTTCTTTACGGCAGCAAGAAAATGAGTTGAGACGAGGAAGACATTTTTAGCATGGAGACCAACAGAGAGTCTGGAAGAGTTGGCCATTTAGAAATGTTGTGAGTCTGTATGAAGACAGTGTTGGGAGGCAAGAAAAAATAATAAATAATACCCCTGATGTCACAGAAGTAGAAATAGAAACAAACTTTCGATGTGTGATATGGGAGATAAATGGGCAGGAATACATATGGGATATATAAATTTGTGGATGAATTTGTCTATGTGCACATATATGCATGTTTGCATAAACAAATCAGAATATTTGATATTTAAGTTTTAGTTAATGCTTAACAAAATATTTTCCTGCCTTTTTTTTTCTTAAGCAGTAGCGTTACTTTGTTGCCCTAGGGACATCTGATGGAGCTAATATAGAACAGTATTTTAACATAATTTCCAGTATTTTTTCTTTTGTTAGTACCTAGTTTATCTTTGTAAATAATTACTAAAATTGTGAATCTGCAGTGTCTCCGAAACATCTTGATGTATCTTTTTGTTGATGACACTTAACTAATGATGTCAGACAGATTCTAAGAAGAGAATATATAAAATATCCACATGTGTCACTTCCATAATATGTATAAAAATTATCATGCCCATCATTATTTAAATAGCTGTGGCCTTTTAGTGAATACTAACATTCACAAACCATGTTAACATGATTTAAAATACATAATGAAATTTGCAATGCCGTCTGATGACGGAACTATCAAATTAGCACATATGGTGTTGACTGATCACCTTTGTAAAGTGTTACTTGCATTTTTTGAAGAGGGAAGATGCACATCCCTGTGGGCTGGCGGCATTTCTGCAAGCACTGCCTTAAATGATGCTATGGAAGGACGGTTTATTTGATGTTGAAATGTCATACAGTATGTGCCCACCCTACGATTTTAATCTGCTGTGCACTTAAGGGAGCTGGCATATGTTCAGACCAAATGGTACCATTATCTCTGATTGTGTGTGGTCTGCACCCTTTTTTGTTTGTTTTGTTACTGTTGTCCTCGTCACCAGACCTTTCAGGGGCCTTCCTGGGATCTCAGATAATGGTTCTTCTGGAACAGCATTATCCAGGGATAGAAAAGCTCCTCTACAAATATGCCATTTCACTACCTTGAATAAAACAGCAAAAAGCTTTGTCATTCAGTCCAGATTTGCTACTTGTTTTCATGCTTCTTTCAGAGTAATGACTAATTACAAGTCTTGGGTACAAAGCTACACTAAGCAAGCAAAGGTGAATTCCACCAAAGTTGGTGGGTGGAAATACAAGAACTCTTTTCTTGATTAATGTTTTTTTTTTTATTCACAAAATTTTATTCCCGAATGCCAAACATTATTTTGGGAATTCTTAACAGCCATTCTTATAAGATTCTGCCTTTCCGACATTCATGGGGACCACAGAAGGCACACGTGAACATAACATGAACTTAGCAGCTTTCACTGGACTTAGGAACTTGCCTGGTTTTCCATGCTGGAGTTCATGTCCCCGTGTTTCTAGATGAGAAAACTGAGGAATCCCTCAGAGATGAAGGTGCATGGTATGGTCTCACTGAACTTGGCCTACGGTCTATTATATTATTTATCCCACTCTCTTCTATTTCCTGCCAATTAATTGTTTGTTTAATTGGTATAGTATTGTTTCTCTTAAACATTCATTTACTCTCTTATCTCACATTTGTGGCATAGGTGGTTATTTTAAATTATATTATTGTGTAACATAGAAAAATAAATGGAATATAAATTAACTACTTTTTTAGCATTAATGCTACGGAAGACAATCCAACATTAGCACTATATGTGTCTGTTTATACAGGTATGCCCACACAGGAGTACATATACAAATTCATACAAGCACTAGTGGGTGCCGATAGGTGGCGCTATGTTTCATCTGTGTGTGGGCTGGGGTGGAATTAGCCGGTAGGTGTTGAGGGGGGTGAGGGGGAGGTGACGGAATGATTAGTACATCCTTATTTGGCCTGGGGAGGAAAATACCTTTCATTTCCAACAATTCCCATTCCCCATGTCACCTAGGCATTTAATTTACTTCACTTACAAGACTTCTTGAAGTTTTCCCAGGTTAGTGGCACCTATTAATTACAAGCAAGAGGGATTATATTAGTAAACTAATGGATTACAGTATCTGAACAGAGGCTCGCAGACGTCTTTGGAGGACCTGATCCGCAGGTACCTTGCGTAATAAGATGTACTGAGGCTTTCTTTAGCTTTTTCAGGTGGCCACAGTTTGCTGTAACCTTAGAGATCATCTAGGCCAAGGCCATTAGTTTAGAGATTAAGAAAATGAACCCCTAAATATTAAGAGACTGTTGCAGGTTCACACTGAAAGAGAGTGACATAATGCTCTTTGCACCTGGCTACAAGAACTTTTTATCTCTTTCATGTTTCAATGGGACATGGCATGGCCAAGATTTTTTTTTTTTTTTTTTTTTTTTTTGAGACAGAGTCTCACTCTGTTGCCCTGGTTAGAGTGCCGTGGCGTCATCTTAGCTCACAGCAACCTCAAACTCCTGGGCTCAAGCGATCCTCCTGCCTCAGCCTCCCGAGTAGCTGGGACTACAGGCATGTGCCACCATGCCCGGCTAATTTTTTTTTCTATATATTTTTAGTTGTCCAATTGATTTCTTTCTATTTTTTTAGTAGAGACAGGGTCTCGCTCTTGCTCAGGCTGGTCTCGAACTCCTGAGCTCAAACAATCCGCCCGCCTCGGCCTCCCAGAGAGCTAGGATTACAGGCGTGAGCCACCGCGCCCAGCCCCTCGTGTCTAATTTTTATGTATTCTAATATGTTGGCCTTTTCTTTTCTGGCATCTCCTACTCAAAAGTTATATAAATATTCTTGAAATCTCCTTTTAGTGTTTTCATGCTTATGTTTTGATTGTTAATACATGTGAAACTTA
>CAUYSK010037357.1:0-59552 GCA_963575035.1 Avahi laniger
TGCTTTGGCTATTTGTCTGTTTTTTGGTTATAAATGAAGCGTAGAATTATTTTTTCTAGATCTGCAAAATATGATGTTAGTATTTTGATAGAGATAGCTTTGAATTTGTAAATCACTTTGGTCAGTATGGACATTTTAACAGTGTTGATTCTACCAATCCATGAGCATATGATGTTTTTCCATTTGCTTGTGTCATCTATGATTTCTTTCATCAATGTTTTGTAGTTCTACTTATAGAAATCTTTCACCTTTTTGATAAGTATATTCCCAGGTATTTTATTTTCTTTTCAGCTATTGTAAATGGTATTGACTCTTTGATTTGACTATCACCTTGCTTATTGTTAGTATACAGAAATGCTACTGAGTTTTGTACATTGATTTTGTAACCTGAGACTTTTGCTGAATTTATTTATCAATTCCTGGAGTCTTTTGGTGAAATCTTTAGAGTTTTCCAGAAAAAAGATCATATCATTAGTGAACAGGGATAGTTTGACCTATTCTATTTTTTATTACTTAATTACATTAACATAATATTGAATGGAAGAAGTCAGACATTATGCTACCTTCTCTATCTTGGAAGGAAATTTATTTAATATTTTGCCATTACATGTTACATTTTCAATACATTTTTCATGGATACTCTTTATCATTTTGTAGATGTTCTCTTGTATTCCTAGTTTGCTGAGACTTTTTATTGTAAGCAATGAAAATTTAAATGCAAATTTTGCCAAATGTCGAGATGATTATATAATTTTCTTCTTTATTCTTTTAATGTAATGAATTGCATGGATTGATTCTACATGTTAAATCAACTTTTCATACCTGATATAAACCTCAGTTGGCATGATGTATCATCATTATTCTATATTGCTGGACTTTCTCTGTTAATACCTTGCTTTGCAATTTTGTTTATTGGTTTTTTGTAATGCCTTTGAATCGGGCAGTGTTTCCTCCTCCTTTATATTCTGAAGCATGAGCCCTTTGTGGTTCTGTATATTCCTCATAATCCCCCTCTCTTGGTTAAGGAACTAATCCAAGATAGAAAAATTGGATTATCTTCCCTAGAAATATGAAATTAAACCTCAGAGAATACTTTCAGGCTCCTCAGTAAGTGCTGGGAACCTCAAGAATCTTGGTTTGGACTATTGGGGAACCCACCAATCAGAAATGTGGATATACAAAAAGTATTAGAGATAAGTGACCCCAAAGCATAGAACAGAAAGAGAAACAGAAAAAGAGAGAGCCTCCAGATGACTTTCAAGTTTGAAGATCCAGTTTTTCCTCTATACTTTCTCTTCTTAGAGTTCATAAAATTCCCCTAAGGTTTATAATAAACTCTCATTCTGGGGAAAGGAAAGCATCCAACATGTTAGTTTCTATTAGGCACTATCAAGAGAGGCTCATTTAAGACAAGTTGTATCTGAATGAAAGATATTTAATAATCATGCATGTATCTTGCTTAATGTACTTCAGATTATGAGAGAAACTATTTACTAAATTAGAAACATGTTAGAATTTATTTTGTTGTCAAAATCTCAACTAATTATTTCATGATCACTCTATGTGGATCTCTGGTTTTCATTTATATATTTCTTTATATGTCTTTTAAAAAGTTTGATTTGAATTGGCAAAAATAATTTGAAGAATACAAAAATTTATGAGAAGAAAGAACTAGAAATAGTGAGGCTGACAACCATTATGGCGGCTTGTGCAAATTTATTAATATTCCATTTCTTTAATCAAATAGCTGACTTATATGAAATTATTAGGAAAGACTGGTTAAATTTTATTCAAATCACTATATTATGTACAGAGTATGCTTTATTATATGATATATACAATTAAATATGTAACTTTTGTATTTCATAAGTATATTTTTATCCCTAATGGAATCTTGTGACAAAATGCTTTAAGGTGCTATGAGACTTCTAGATACTCAAACTGCTTTAGATTTAAATTAACTTAGGGATTGATTTCCACTTCAAGTAGTGTTTTACTAAATGCAAAAATATAGATTGGACTACTTCTTCAAGAAAGAATCTTCAAATTGATAGGTCTGAATTTTACCCTTGAACACTGTTTCGGTTTACAGTGTTTATAGATGGAAACCTCCAGGGCACCTTATTTAGTGGCAAATGCAAATACACAGACCTCTAGGGTAATTTCTTCTCCAGCTAACAGGCAAAGAGCAAAAACTCCCTCTTATCCTGGTGGCTGTTTTCCATCTTAATCATCTGAAATGGGTGAGGATTCAGTAATAGAAGACAGACTTTCTCTTTTATATACCAAAAGAGAATTCTGAGAGAAGAATTCAGGAAAAAAAAAAAAACACCTGTGAATTTTGGGTAGTTAATATCTTTGAATCATAGCGGGTTTGCTTACATGGAACCATTTTTCACTTGGGAAATGTTTGATCTTGTGACCATCTGCTTTTGACAAACATGTGCCTCTTAAAACTTTGCAAGGCATGTATCTGCTCTTGAAAGTGTCCATGATCCAGGTCCAATTTTCCTGCATTGGGTAGTCTTTTATTTTTTTCATAGATTTTGCTTTCTGCTTGTTTTTATTTCCTAGTCTTGCTGAAGATTTAGTTCCTTTTCTGTTTATTTTTCTTTTCTTTTTTTTTCTTTTTTTAAAAATGTTTAAATACATTTCAAAGAGATAAGAGTGACAGAGACATCTTTTATTCATTTGTCTCCACCCACTGGAAATAAAATCATATTGACATACAGATCTGTATTGTTTTGTTCCCTATTGTAATATAGTACCTAACATAGGACCTAGAACTTAGAACTAAAGCTAAATAAATATTTGATAAATAAATGAAATAATACTTTATTGAAAGTTCAGTTAATGTTAAATCATATTTTAAAATTCCATGACTAGAGATGATGGAATTAGTTATTCTTCTTTAGATGTGCTGTTCTTTTTATACATGTGCTATTTTCTCAAATATATGGAGTTATTGGTAAATTTTTCTATTATTTAAACATTGTTCTATAAAAGTTTTTATTTGAGTTTTGATTTTTCTGCTTTAATTTAGTACATATTTTGTGGTTTATTCAATAGTTTTCTTGGTTTTCTTCAAATGATTGGTGATTCAAGGCTATTTGCTAATCTTCATATTTGAGTTGTCTTAATCATCCATCTCTTTTTACTGTATCTCATCTAGAAATCATAGGATAGAGGAAGAAATGCTATCTAGATGGGTTTTCTGGTTGCTTTTCTCCTGGAATACATGTGTGGTGGTCTATTTAAGCCTTCTATAAGTTCTCCTTATCCCTTTGGTTACAGAGCCAGTATTTGATTATTTAATCTAAAGGAAAACATCTCTCCTTTCAGGTAGCCCAAATGAGTAATGTGATAGTAGTCACCACTTCTCATTGTTCTTCTTTGATTAATTAATCAGTTTGAAGAATACCCCCAGGCCTTTTATTCTGGGCTTGGAGCTTTATTGAACTGCTCTTAATTTTCTATTCTGTTCAGATGGAATTTTTACACTCATTATGCTTTTTCTAGCTTTCAGATTGATAATACGCATTTTCTTATAAGTGTCAGCATCAAGTATAAATAAATGCTGTACAGCTGGTAACAGATACTAGAAACAACAGTGGCCTAAATAAGGTAGAGGTCAAAAACTCCTTGCAGAATTCAGTGTCAGGCATTGGGGCTTTACAGCACCTATAGAGACTCAGGCTCCTCCCATCTTTCTATTCTGTTATACAATAGTCTCCCCTTCTTCATGGTTTTGCTTTTTGCAGTTTCAGTTACTCGTGATCAGCCATGATCTGAAAATCCCAGAAATAAGCAATTCATAAATCTTAAAATGAGTACCCTTACAAAGTGTGATGAAATCTCACATCATCCTGCTCCATCCCACCCAGGACATAAATTATCCCTTTGTCCACCATATCTATGCTGTCTAGGCTAGCTACTCACCAGTCATGTAGTAACCATCTCAGTTATCAAATTGACTATTGCAGTATCACAGTACTTGTGTTCAAGTAACTCTAGTTTTACTTACTAATGACCCAAAAGTGCAGGAGTAGTGATGTTGGTGTATTGTTATCATTGTGCTATTTTATTAGTTATTGTTGTTAATCTCTTATAAATTAGTGCCTAATTTATAAATTAAACTTTATCATAGGTATGAATGTATAGGCGTACCTTGTGTTATTGCAGACTCTACTTCTAATTATGATTCTCTTGTTATTTCCACCACATCTGTAGTTATTTCCTCCACTGAAGTCTTGAATTCCTCAAAATCATCTATGAGGGTTGGAATCAACTTCTTCAAAATTCCTGTTAATATTGATATTTTGACCTCCTCCCATGAATCATGGATGTTTAAGGGTATCATTCTCACAGCTTGGGGTGCTGAGCTCAGTAATAAAGGTCCCAACTTGGAGAGGAAGAGTGACCTGGGTCCCTCGACCCAGAATAAGAGAGTAATAATGCATGGTTGTTTTCCAGTTGGGGTAAAATTATCTTAAAATTGGTTGACAACAAAAGATTTGTATGAAGATGAAAGATAAATAGAAAGACAAAAGGACAGTAGCAGGATAAGAAAGGAGTTAAGAAGGATAGATAAAATAGTATAATGAAAAGTAGGAGTCCTTGTGTTTTCATTATGGTTTCAAAAAATGAAATTTTAAAGTAAGAGGTGTGTGAGAAAGACTGTAGGATCCCATCACCTCTCTGTTCCCTCTACATTGAACATCCAGTTGCCTTGTAGGCTGCTTAATGTGGATTCTCTTTATAGCTTGCTTTTCCCACATCATACTTTGTTTAGCGCTTCTGACAGCACATGACCCGCTTTTGTTTAGATTTTTGAGTTCTTTAATATTTCATTTTTTGCCAATCTCTCCTCTCCTCTTTTGGACTTCTGCAACCACGTATCGTAAGTCTTTTTCAAGGCATTTCTAAAATGTTGGCAACATAATTCAGACAATAGATAGTGAATGTCTTCTAACCAAAAATGCCTTTTGAAAAATCTTTTTGGAGGAACACAAAAATGTCTTAGGAGTAAGAAAACTCAGGAGTTTCTATATTATTGAAATAAAAATATTTTGTTGTGCTTTGAGCATATTTCTTTAACCATATGAAGGAGTAACAATAAAATATTTATAAGAACTACATTGGGGAAGGTAAAATAAAAGTTGTGTTATGTCTGTGAAATGCAAAAGATTTCATAATATGTTAAGCGTCTAGCACTGTAAAAGTAATCCCAAATGTCAAATTTGGCTGAAGTTTTGAGAGGTTAAAATACTTTTTATAAATTGCCAGGGTTAACTGATTAGCAATGACTAGTCCATCCCATATGGAGATACATTATTATGAAGATATTTTAAGCAACAAACTGTCTATAACACAGCACATCATAAAGAAGAGGAGGGGAGGGATTTTTGTGTGAATAAAGATGTTTGACTTCAAAAATTCATGAATATGACATGAGACTTTGAAGATTTCATAAATATGACATAAGTGAATGCAGTGAGTGAGACTTTTGGTAACTTTTATTAGTCACAATGATGACCTGCCTTGGGCCACCTACATTGTCACTTAGCCACTTCATGATATGTTTTCAAGATGGCTAGGAACAGCATTATCTTAGCAGTGACTGTAGCTCACAGGCCTTAGTGGCCTGTGATGTAACCAACTGAAATAATGAGACCAAGCAATCCCACTTGCCTAAGAATCAAACATGGGGTTCTCTTGAGTAAATGGTAAGAATCTTCCAGTTCAATCACCAATTCTTATTGAGATCCTTGTCAACTATGGAATATAGGAGACATTTAAAAAATTAAACACCTCACATCATCTTGGTTTGGAGGGACAGAAGAATATTGATGTGTGAGAACTAGAACTTGTATACTAATTTTGCCTATTTAAATGATCAGTATTTCTGTATTACACTGGGTCTTGCCACAGAACATGAGGTTAGCGTAGTGGAAGGCTGTAAAGCCCAATGTACCAGGGTTCGAATCCTGTTACTTACCATACAGTTTTGGGATCTGTAGAAAGGTATTATTACAATAATACCAATTACAAACCTCAGAAAGGACCGTTTTGATGATTGAAGAAGAAAGTACATATAAAACAAAAAAGAGAATTAACTAACCCCTTTCTGCATTTGGCTTCTTTATCATTAGATTCACACCCCGTGCCAGTTTGAAAATGGCTTAGGAGGCATGTGTACTGGCCACAGGCATCAGCAAGTCCCTGTTTGCACTTTCCTTAAGCAAACAGTGAGTGCCTTCAACCCCAAAACAATAAAAAAGACAAAAAAATCATTATTATAATAATCATTATTTGTCAATATAAAACTGATCTAGTAAGTTTGAGGGCTTCCAATTCCAAATGGTGTGAAAACAACTCAAGGTAAACTTTCTCTTCTCAGTTCTTAATCTCCATGTGAACTTTTTTGTGAGCCTGTATTGGCTGTTAATGGCAGGGACTCTTACTAGGCCATACTGACTCTAATGACAAAGGCTGCTGTAGACTTGTTTGTAAAAGCCACGGCATCCCTCTGGATCTAATCAGGAAACAGAAAGGTTTAGCTTGAGGCCCAAACTGAGTAGTCAGAGAATTGAGAGTTCTAAACTGCTGGATGTGTGCTGGGGCTTGGAGTTCCTCTCGCAGTTTTACAATAATCAGGGTCATCATGCAACTAAACATCCTGTATGATGTTTATCTTTATGAATCATTAATTTAGCCCTGTGCTAGCCCAGGACAAGTGCCCACGGAGAGCTAAAGGAGCATTTCCCCTAGCACAATGAATCTCAATCAAACAAGAGAGGAGCATAAAACTGCCTTTAACACGATCAGCCTTGTCCTGAGGCTCCAGTGCTAATTGCCCGCAAAGGGACTTCCCAATCTATATTGAAAAATCCAGGAGGCCTAGGAATCTGGCAGACATGGATTAGAGTGAAACATTTTGAATAAGTCATGACTCTGCCATTTGGTGAACATGCTACTTTGAGCAAGTTAATGAACTTATGATAGCCTCAGATTTCTGATCTGCAAATTGGAGATTGTAATATCTATTTCATAGGGCTGCTGTGAGGATTAAATTAAACTTGCTAACACATATAAAATGTCTACTACATACCCTTGACATATCACAGATGCTTAAGAAATGTCAGTAGGCAGAAATGTTAAGTACATAAAGCAGGGTGAGGTGATATGCGCCTTTAGTCCCAGCTACTCAGGAGGCTGAAGTGGGAGGATCATTTGAGCCCAGGAGTTCAAGTCCAGCCTGGGCAAAACAGAGAGATCCCATTTCTAAAAAAAAAGGAAAAAAAGAGGGAGAGAGAGAGAAAGAAAAAAAAAGAACAAAAATAATAATATACATAAGGATGACTTGTGAACAGTGCATTATGGCAATGTAGAGGTTGCTTTAAAGACAAAACAAAAGCTTATTTGAGCACTTGGTACTGACCTGCTCCTGGAATAATCAATAACAATTCAATGGGCAAAGATAGAGGAAAGGTGCTTCCTAGATAGAGGGAGGAGTCTGAGGAAAAGTCCACAGGTGGAAAATGCAAAGGTCCTAGGAATTGCAAGTAAACCAGTTGACTGAAATGTGGAAGAGGGTGGGGTACAGCAACTTATAGGACTGAGATGTGGAGCAGATGTGGGGAACACTAAAAGATAGTACTGGGAAGTTAGAAACTAAGTAGAGAATCCCCGAAGGATTTTTGGGAGAGATAGCAGCCTGCTCAGAGTGGATTAGCATAAATATAAGGTAAACATAGTTAAGAAAGGCCAAAAAGTTGAGAGCAGGGGGCTAGGGTGAGGAGATCGGTTCAGAAGATTTTACTGAGGTCAAGGAGGGGATGAACAAAGGGACTGCACTGGGACGGTGGCCATGGGATAAATGGAAAGACGTAGATATGAAAAACATGCTGAAAGTAGAGATTAGAGGATTTGGCAACTGACTGAGGTGAAAGTGAGGGGTGGTTTCGAAGATTTTTGTCAGGATGGTAGAATGGGAGAATGGTGGGAGTTATTAGCCAAAATGCAGAAAGAACAGCTTTAGGGAGCAGAGGGATCCCCTTTCCTAGTTCTACAGGATCATCACCAGTAGTAGGTGGAAGAAAGTCCCGAACCTTTGACATCCTACTTCCCTGTATGAGCATAGTTTCTAGGCGTTTATGTTTCCTCTTGTATTAATACTTGGTTCTCACATGTTAGTTGAGGTTTGAATGCCACCAGGAAATGGGTAGATCTCAAAAACATTCAGGACCCCTGAGCTTTCAGGAAATATTTCACAAAAGTGTAAAATTTAAAATGACTTCTTTGGGTGGGAACTATTGAGCTTGAATGTTTAAACCGGAGAAAAAATGAAAACTCTTCATTTATCCTGAGTACTTACAGGATAACAAGATGTGCTCTCTTTGTATGATACCAGAGGAGGCAGAGGAATAAAACATTCTTGGGACCTGAAGACGTTTAAAAAGCATTTCTTTTATTCTCTGGTCTCAAGGTAAGAGTATACAGCAACTAAACTGAACTGATACCTTTCTGACTTATTTTAAAAAATTAAAATTGCAAAAGCGGTACATTTCATTGGAAGATAACTTGGAAAAATATAGATAAATAGAAAGAAAATAAAAAAATCACCTGGCTAGGCACAGTGGTTAACGCCTGTAATCCTAGGACTCTGGGAGGCCGAGGCGGGAGGATTGTTTGAGCTCAGGAGTTCTAGACCAGCCTGAGCAAGAGCGAGACCCTGTCTCTACTAAAAATAGAAAGAAATTAGCTGGCCAACTAAAAATATACTGAAAAAATCAGCCTGGCATAGTGGCTCATGCGTGTAGTCCCACCTACTCGGGAGGCTGAGGCAAGAGGATTGCCTGATCTCAGGAGTTTGAGGTTGCTGTACTAGGCTGACGCCATGGCACTCTAGCCTTGCCAACAGAGTGAGACAGTCTCAAAAAAAAAAAAAAATCACCTATAATCGCATTACTAAAACTATCATTTTATATATATACTTGAGAGAGAGAGGCAGAAAAGTGGTACAGAGTGTGGGGTCTGGATAAAATTGGGTGGGCTTGGTTTAACTTCCAGCTTCTCCCGTCAATAACTGTATGACTGTGGGAAATTTATTTAATCTCCTCATGCCTCAGTTTCTTCATTTTTAAAATAGAAATATTAATAAAGTCCACTTAATTACTCTAATATGACAGTTAAGTAAGTCAATACTTACAAAATGCTTAGAACAGTTTCTGATACTTGGTATAAGTACTCAATATATGTTAGATGTTATAATTAGAATTTTAGTGGAAGTATAATTAACATTGTCTTATAATAGTAAAAAGTATTAAGAGTTTAGGAGTGACAGAGGTGGGTTGAACTAAAAAGGAAAAAGGAGTAGATGTGAAAGATATTCTGAGGAAAAAGTTGATAGAACTTAGCAAAGAGAGTCAGGAGTTGAGTCAGCAGTTGTTTTGTCTGCTGAGCATTTGAAGTGTAGCGAGTGCAGTCGAGAAAATGAATTTCTAACTGTATTTAATTTTAATTAAGTTAAAGTTATAGTTAAAATAGATGTTCAATTCAATTATTGAAAAACTTTTGGGACCAACTTGGATATATGAATCTCCTTTCTCAAGTGTAAATTTTAGGAACTCTAAATAGAAATCAAGTATTTCTGATGCAAATTTAATGTCTGAATTGAAATGTGCTGTAAAGTGTACAATACATACTAGATTTGGAAGACTTAGCACAAAAAAATAAAGAATGTAAAAATCTCAATAATATTTTATACTGGTTACATGTTGAAATGATAATATTTTAAGTGTTATCTAAATAAAACATTGTTAAAATTTTTAGAAAACTGACTATCCAAAATTTAATTGAATTGTAGGATTTTAATATTTAGTCACATTTTAGTCATGTTCTCTTTGACTTTGATTCCAAGGATAATTCTATAATATTTTAGTTAGATATATATACACACATACACACAGAGTTTTATATTATGTAGCTATATAGAACATATATTGATTATATAATATAATATATAATATTATAACTTGTTCTTAAAAATTGTGATTCAGGGATAATTTTTCTATGCTACTTTGTTACCTCAATTATGCATTTTAATTTAGTCATCACTTCTGATTCTCTTTAAAGCACTCTCGATTCTGAAACACATTCCTGTCCTGAATAAACTTGCTTAAACTTTGGCAATGTTATAGGTTTGTGCTCGTATTTCATTTCTTGAAGTAGATTTTAGGACTAGAAGAACAATTGCATCTGTAACTTTTGCAGGTAGGAACCTTCTATGCACAGCGCACCCCATTCCATGAGACATGCAGCTAGTCCCTACTGTATTGAGAAATAATTAAATAATATGTGCATATATAAATAGTAGTTAAAGGAAGGTGAAATCCAAATATTCAAGGCTCTAGAATGTGGACCTGTTATCACAGCTGGCAAATGTAATTTTACGGTGTGTTTAGTATGGGGGAATATAGTGATCAAACAGAGAGGATGACTTCTAACAGCATACTTGCCAGTCTTTTCACTTGACTGCTGATTTGAAGAATTTACTTCTTTCTGTTCTGGTATTATTCTCCCTTCTTTTAGCAAGAATTCAAAGAGGACTTCAGAGTAGATATTTTTATAGTGTACCTGAGCAAATGATAAAGGAATCAAAATAAAGTTGCACATAAAACTTCATCATATTAATCCTCTACCTGATATCTTTTAAGAGTTTCACACTGATAGTCCACATGAATTGACCATTGAGATCATTTGGTAGTGACATGTTCTTTTATTTATAAGATCTTTATAATATATTTTAATATGTTTTAGGGAAAAGCACTCACATTCTCATATCTGTTTTATTCTCTTCAAATTCAGTTGATAATCTTATATAATTAGTCTTCCAGAAAAATGTTAAAATAAACTTTTCAAGTTCAAAGCAAAAGATATTAGGAAGTGTTGGGTTTTTGAAGAAGTTCAATAAACATTATCCTTAATGGAGATAACACATTTAAGCAGATGGTGATGAAAAATATCAACCTTTTTGTAGATAAAGGCTACATGAAAAGACATGGCTTAGAAGTTATAAAATAAAGGATTTCCTAGATCTGGGTCCCAGAATTAGACTGACCTAACCAGTTATTGATGGTGCTGGCAAACTACTGGTACCCTCAAGGCACAGACAACATGCTGTTGAATGTATTGCAGAGATCATACGAGATAGCATGCTCTTTAGGCAAACAGATCCCAAAGAGAGAGAAAGGGAAGATGTGGGGGCCATTTATGCCCATTTTCTTAGCCTGAACTCATCTACCAGCAGTTTACTTCTGCTTCTATGGGTAAGTGAGGTGGCCAATAGATAACAAGCATGTAAATTAATGACTATTCCCTTCACAAAGACAAAGGAGTAGGAACTATGGTTTCCCTTTTAATGGTTGGAATAAAAAAAATAAATATATATTGTATTTGTATGTTAATTTTGGATGACATCAAATACTTGTGTTTTTTTGTTTTGTTTTGTTTTTTACCCAGCTGCTAATTTAGTCAGCTAACATAACTTTAAAAATTAGTTACCTGTAGAAGACTCAATCAGGATCCACACCTTTCACCTCTCACAAAAATCAACTCACGCTGAGTAACAGACTTAAACCTAAGGAGTGAAACTACTAGAATTCTAGAGGAAAATGTTGGAAATACTCTTCTAGACACTGGCCTAGGCAAAGAATTTATGAAGAAGACCCCAAAGGCAAACACAGCAACAACCAAAATAAATAAATGGCACCCGATCAAATTAAAAAGCTTCTGCACAGTCAAAGAAACTGTCACAAGAGCAAACAGACAACCTACAGAATGGGAAAAAATTTTTGCATGCTACAAATCTGATAGAGGATTGATAACTAGAATCTATTTAGAACTCAGGAAAATCAACAAGCAAAAATCAAACAACCCTATCAAAAAGTGGGCAAAGGACATGAACAGAAACTTTTCAAAAGAAGACAGAATAATGGCCCAAAAACATGGGAAAAAATGCTCAACATCTCTAATCATCAGGGAAATGCAAATCAAAACCACAATGAGATATCACTTATCTCCAGTGAGACTGGCCTTTATCAAAAAGTCCCAAAACAATAAATGTTGGCTTGGATGCAGAGAGATAGGAACATTCATGCACTGCTGGTGGGACTGGAAACTGGTGCAACCTCTGTAGAAAACAATATGGAGATACCTTAAAGAGATCCAAGTAGAAGTACCATTCGATCCAGCAATCCCATTACCGGGCATCTACCCAAAAGAACAAATGATACTCTATAAGAAAGACACCTGCACCCGAATGTTTATAGCAGCACAATTCACAATTGCAAAGATGTGGAAACAACCCAAGTGTTCATCATTACATGAGTGGATTAATAAAATGTGGTATATGTATATCATGGAGTACTATTCAGCTTTAAGAAACAATGGTGATATAGCTCCTCTTGTATATTCCTGGATAGAGTTGGAACACATTTTACTAAGTGAAGTGTCCCAAGAATGGAAAAACAAGCACCACATGTATTCACCATCAAATTGGTATTAACTGATCACCACATAAGTGTACATATAAGAATAACATTTATTGGATGTTGGGCAGGGGGGAGGGGCGAGGAGGGGACGGGTATTTGCATACACAAAGAGTGCAATGTGCACCATCCAAGAGATGGACACGCTTGAAACTCGAACTTGAGGGGGAATGGGGAGGCAAGGGCAACATACATAACCTAAACATCTGTACCCCCATAATATGCTGAAATAAAAAAAAATTAAGATGAAACGAACAGATTCCTAGAAATATATAGCTTACTGAAACAGACATAAGATGGAATAGCAAACTATCAACAACAATTAAATACATTATTTAAAAATATGTTTTCTAAGACAACTTCAGGTCAAAATAACAACACTAGTCAATTCTTCCAAACATTAAACAAAGAAATTATAACATTTTTACAGATATCTTTCTAGAAACTGTAAAAACATTGATTAATCCCAATTTGGCAGTGTCATAAACTTAGTACTAAAATATGACAAGAATCATTCAACCAAACTCACTTACAATTATAGATACAAAATCCTGAGTAAAATGTTACTAATTCCAATAATATTATATATTGAGAGAATAATATGTCAGAATCAATATACACTTATTGCAGAAATGCAAGAAAGATTTAGCAAAAAAATAAAAAAACCAACAAGACAATACATTGCACTAATTGAATAAAAAATGAAATTATATGATCTTTTCAATAGATACAGAAAAAGCATTAGGTATCATTTAAAATCCATTTCAGAATTTTAGAAAATAGAAAGAAATTTATTGATCTGTCTACCAAAGAAAAAAGCATAATAGAAGACATCAAAGTTGATGATAAAATATTGAATATTAGCACAAAAAAGAGGGTAGAGGAATAGAGCATTATAAAATTAAAACTTATCTAGCTCACTAGAATTAAGTTGTTTAAGTAGTTAAATTAAGTAGTTAAATTAAGTAGTTTAAATCTGAAATAAATTCTGATAAATTAAGATATATATTGTAAACCCTAGTACGAACACTAAGAAAGTAACTGAAAAATATGAGACTTAAAATTTTACAGTTGAAAATGTTTATTGAATGAAAAAGAAAGCAGTAGAAGAGGAATAGAGGAATAAAAACGGACATGAGAGATTTAGAAAGTGAAAAGAAAAATAGCAGATGCAAAGACAATAATATCAGTAATAACATTAAATATAAATGGATTAAACAATCCAATCAAAAGTGAAAGATTGTTAGACTAGATCAAAATCATGAAAATACAATTATATGCTGTGGAGAGGAGATACACTTTGTGTTCAAAGGTACAACAAGGTTGAATAAAAACATGGAAAAAGTTATCCATACAAACAGCAACCATGAGAGAGCTTGAGTGTCTATATTAATTTCAGACAAAACCAACCTGAAAATAAAAAAACATGGGAGTAAAGAATAATATTTTGTATCAATAAAAGAGTTAATCCATCAGGAAGATTTAACAATTATAAACATATATGCACCTAATAACAGAAGCTAGAAATATATAAATCAAAAACTGGCAAAATAAATTAGAGAAACAGACAATTCAACAACAGCTTTTGGAGACTTCAACACTCCATTCTGGTAATGGCTGGAACAACTAGAGAGGATAGCAAGGAAATAGAAGACCTGGACAACACTATAAATCAACTGGACCTAACAGAAATATATAGAACTTTCCACTCATTAAAGGAAAATAAACATTCTTCTCAAGTGCACAAGAAACATCTTCCAGAATAGATCTCATACTGATCCATAAAATAATTCACAAAAAAAACTAAACATAGTGAAATTGTACATGTTTTCCAACCACAATGAAATTAATTAGAAATCAATAAGAAGGAAATGTTAGATATTCACAAATATATGAAAAATTTAAAAAATAATACTCCTAAGTAACCAATGGTTCAAAGATGGGAAATTAGAAAATATTTAACATAAATAAAAATGAAGACATAGCATCTTAAATCTTATGGGATGGAGCAAAAGTAGTGCTTAGAAAGAAATTTATAGCTGTAAATTCTATATTTAAAAAAGTAGAAAGCTATAAAATAAATATCCTATTTTTTCATGTTAACACACTGGAAAAAGAGAAACTAATGCAAAGCAAGCATAATAATGGAAATAATAGAATAAAAAGTAATAAATCATAGAATAAAAAAAATAGAGAAAGTCAAGGAAACCAAAAGTTGGTTCTTTGACAAGATGAATAAAATGAAAAATATTATCTAGAAAGATCAAGAAAAAAATAAAGAAAACTCAAATTGCTAAAATCACTACTGACCTTATAAATACAATTTTTAAAAAATGAATATAAGGGAATACTATGAATGTCTGTATGCCAAAAATTAGATAACTTTTATGAAATGGAAAAATTCCTAGAAACATACAAACTACTAAGACTGATTCAAGAAGAACTGAAATATCTGAATAGATTGATAACAAGTAAAGGGAATAAATCAGAAATCTTAAAACTTCCCATAAATAAAATTCCAGACTTCAATGGCTTTACTACTAAATTTGAAAACTAACACCTATCTCAGAAACTCTTCCAAGACATAGGAAGGGAGGGAATACTTCTAAACTCCTTCTATGAGGCCTTGATTCCAACAACACAAAAACATCATAAGAAAACTAAAGATAAATACCTCTTATAAATATAGAGAGAAACCCTAACAAAAATACCAGCACACCAAATCTAGCAACATATAAGTAGAATGATAGACCATGACCAAGTGGGATTTATTCCAAGGATGCAAGTTTGGTTTAACAGCCAAAAAAAATTAATATAATGTGCTATATTAATAGAATAAAGAATAAAAATGTCATGATCATCTCAACAGACAAAGAAAAAGCATTTGATAAATTCCAACTTCTCTCTATGACAATAACAATAAACTAGGAAAAGAAGAAACTTAAACCAATAAAAGATATTTGTGAAAAATTCAAGCTAACATCACACTAAAAACGGTGAAGAACTGAATGCTTTCCTGATAAGATCAGGAACAATACAAAAACATGCATTTTCACTGCTTCTATTTGACTTTGTACTGAAGGATCCCAGCAGGACAATTAGGAAAGAAAGTAAAATAAAAGGCATTCAGGTAGGAAAGAAAGAACTAAACTATCTTTAATTGCAGATAATATAATTTTATATAGAAAAAATCATAAGAAGTACAATAAAAACTATCAAAACTAATAAAAAAGTTCAACAATATTTCAGAATGGAAAGATCAATATACAAAAATTAATCATATATCTACATACTAAAATAATCCCAAAATGTAAACAGTTTCATTTAAAACCACATTAAAAGAATAAAATACTTAGGAAAAATTTATCCAAAGAAATGAAGATGTCTACACCATAAATAGAAGTGTTACTGAAAGAAATTAAAGATCTAAATAAATAGAAAGGCATCTAATGTTAACGGTTCTGGATATTTAGTATTGTTAAAATGGCAGTACTCCCAAAATTGGTCTACTGATTCAACACAATTTTTAGCAAAATTCCAGGTAGATTTTCTTACAGAATTTGGCAAAATAATTCTAAATTTCATGTGGAAATGCAAAGATAAATTCTACCATAAATAAATTGTTAATAAATTAATATGAGAATTTGATGAGACTAATATAAATGAACTCAACAAAACAATTTATTTCTATATTCCAGCAATAAGCAGAAAATAAAATTTTACCATATAAATATTATATTGATAAAATAAAAATATGAAATACCTAGAAATATAAATCCTTGGCTTTGATGGCTCTGGTCAAATCTTCCAGTTGATTGTGTCCCTAAATTCCCACCCCTAATGTCCTACCCCTAAAGTCTCACCCCTAAGAACCTGCTGCTAAGTCTCCGCTAGGGAGTCCTGTTCCCATGGCTCTTAGTGAAGGCCATCTGGCCCATTGCAACCAAGGTAATGGCCCTAATGATTTCCAAATTACATTTTGGGGTCATTTTTTTCCTCTCTTCTTAAAGAATAACATATATTTTTGCAGCCATTTGGCTCTATCATCTCATTCTATGAAATCCAAGGAGTCTGAAAGTCTTCCTTCATTTCATCCCACATCCCATCTCTGTCCCTTTCATTTCATACTGGCTACCTTTCTGCTTGTATAATCCCATACACTCTTTGTCAAGTGATAGTCCAGTCACACCCTTAGTATTCTCTTCAGAACATATTTTCTCAATTTTTGAAATATAGATAGGTTGAGAATTTTCGAAATTTTCAAGTTCTGATTCCTTTTTGCTTAACAATTTCTCCTTCAAGTCATCTCTCTCTTCTTACATTTTACTATAAGCACTCAGGAGGAACCAACCTGCTCCTTCGACATTTTGTCTAAAAATCTCGTAAGCTAAATACCTAATTTCATTGCTTGCAAGTTCTACCTTCCACAGAACACTGGAACACAAATACAATTCACCCAAGTTCTTTGCCAATTTATAGCAAGGATAGATTTTCCTCTGGTTTCCAATACTATGTTTCTTATTTCTACTTGACACCTCACCAGAATGGCCTTTAACATCCATATTTCTACAAACATTCTGTTCACAACTATTTAGATATTCTCAAAGAAGATGGAATATTTCTCTCCACCACACCTCTTTTCTTTCTGTGCCCTAACCAGAACTCTTAATGTCCATATTTCTAACGTGAGTCTCAGAACTCCTCCAGCCTCTATCAATTACCCATTTACAAAGTTACTTCTACATTTTTAAAATTTGTTACAGCCTGATCACACTGCTGGTACCAAAATCTGTATTAGTCAATTTGGGCTGTCATAACAAAATACATAGATTGGGTGGCTTAAATGACAGAAATTTATTCTTACTGCTCTGAAGGCTGGAAAGTGCCTGCAATGTTGGCTTCATTTTGAGACCTCTTCTTTTGGCCTGTAGAGAGCCACTTTCTCACTATGTTCTAACCTAGCTTTTACTCGGTGTGTATACGTGGAGAGAAATACTCTTTCTTTTCTTATAAGGCTACCAATTCTATCAGGTTATGACCCTAACCTTATGATCTCATTTCACCTTAATTACCTATTAATGACCCTCTCTCCAAAGACAGTCACTTTGAGATTTAGGGCTTCAGGGTATGATTTTTGTTGGGGATAAAATTTACTCCATAGTATATGTTCATTGATTAGATGGCTCAATACTATAAAGGCCACATTCTCCCCAAATTCATGCAGAGATTAAATACAATCTAACTTAAAATACAAACAGGTACCTCATCAAAGAAGATATACAGATGGCAAGAAATCATATGATATCATACTCTACATCATATGTCATTAGGGAAATTCAAATTAAAACAATGAGATACCATTACAAACCTATTAGAATGGCCAGAATCCAAAACACTGACAACACCATATGTTGACAAGGATGTAGAGCAACAATAACTCTCATTCATTGCTGGTTAGAATGAAAAATGATAAAACTTTGGAAGACAGTTTGGTAATTTTCCACAAGACTAAACATACATTTACCACAAGAACTACCGCATGCCTTGGTATTGACCCAAAAGTACGTACACAAAAACCTACATGAAGATGTTTATAGAAGCTTTACCCATAATTGCCAAAACTTGGAAACAAACAAGATGTCTTTCAGTAGGTAAATAGATAAATGGTGGTACATCCAGACAATGGAATATTATTCTGGAGTAAAAGGAAATGAACTATCAAGCCACAAAAGGACATGAAGAAAACTTAAATGCATATTACTAAGTGAAATAAGCCAATCTGAATAGTCTACAAATTTATGACATTCTAGAAAGACAAAACTATGGAGAAAGTAAAAAAATATTAATGGCTTCCAGGAGTCAGTGGGGGAGAGAGGAATGAATAGATGGAGCACAGAAGAATTTTAGATCAGTGATAATACTTTGTGTAAAACTGCAATGGTAGACACATGTCTTTATATATTTGTCTTTGTCCAAACCCACGGAATGTATACCAAGAGTGAACCCTAATATAAGCAATTGATTTTGGAAGGTAACGATGTATCAGTGTAGGTTTATCAGTGGTAACAAACGCACCACTCTGGTGGCCAATGTTTATAACTGGAGGGAGTATGCGTGTCTGGGGCAGGGAAATCCCTGTACTATCTGCTCAATTTTGCTGTAAACCTAAAATTGCTCTAAAAAAATAAAGTCCAGCATGCTTTTTATTTGGGAATGGAGTAGAACTTAACAAGCTGATTCTAAGATGTCTTCGAAAATAACAGGTCAATAACAGCCAAGATTCTTTTTTTTTAAACAAACAAAAAAGAACATAGGAGTAGTTTCTTAACTTGATGTCAAGACTTATTTTAAAGCATAGTAATCAAGAAAATGTGGTATTACTATAAGGACTGAAAATCGACAACTGAAATATTACAGAGTTTCAAAGCAGATTGTTGCATTTGTAGACACTCCATTTACAACAAAGGTAGCATTGCAGAGCAGTAGAAAAGGGACAATTTTTCAATACATGGTGTGGTAACAACTAGATATCAATTTGAAAAAAATGAAATTTGACACCTACGTCACATCACATAAATAAATTAACTTCAAGTGTATTATATAGGAGTACTTTAAAAAGTTTGTGGAAAAATGGAATTAAAATATAAAAATAAAAAATACAAACTTTATTTCTCAACATAAGCTTCATCAAGTTCAGGATACTTTTGTAAGCTATGATATCAACTATTTAGTCCATCTCTAAAGAACTGAGGGTCCTGAGAATTTAAACCTGTCAGTGCAGCCTTTTTTACATTATTAACTGAAGATAAATGGGTAGGTACCCTTCACCGATTTTTTAAGATTAGAAAACTAAAAGAAGTCAGGAGAAGCTAAAACGGGACTGTAAGGTATACACCTAATGATTTCCCATTGAAACTCTTGCAAAATTGTCTTTGTTTGATGAAATGAATGAACAGTATCAGTGCTGTGGTGGAAAAGGACTCTCTTGTGAAGCTTTCTCAGGCATTTTTGTGTTAAAGCTTTGGCTGCCTTTCTCAAAATGCTCTCACAATAAGCAGATGTTATTGTTCTGTTGCCCTCTGGGAAGTTAGGAAAAATGCCTTGAGCATCCCAAAAACCTGTTGCCATGCCTTTGCTCTTGACTGACCACCGGGCTTTGACTGAACTGCTCCCACCTCTTGGTGGCCATTGCTTTGTACTTTGTCTTCAGGATCCTACTGGTTAAAGTCATGTTTCATCTCCTGTTACAATTCTTCAAAGAAATCCTTCAAAATCTTGATCCATTTGTTTAAAATTTTCATTGAAACTCTGCTCTTGTCTGCTGCTGATCTGGGCACAATGATTTTGGTAGCCAAGAGTGGAGAGTTTTCTCAATTTTTTCAGTCAGAATTGTGTAAGCTAAACCAAAAGATATGTCTATGGTATCGTTTCTACTGCTAATCACTGGTCATCTTCAAATAGGGCAAGAACAAGATGAATTTTTTCCTTGCAAATTAATTAATATGGATGGTCTCATGCAGCAGGCTTCATCTTCAGCATCATGTTGTCCTTTCTTAAAATGAGTTATCCATTTGTACATTACTGATTTCTTTGGGGTATTTTCCCCATAAACTGTTCATAAAGTATCAATGATTTCACCATTCTTCTATCCAAACTTCACCAAAAATGTGATGTTTGTTCTTGCTTCAATTTAAGCAGATTCATATTGCTCTGACAAAGGCTATTTCCAAATGATATCTTATCCTTTTCAGTGCCTCAAACTAGATCCTCTTCAGACATGTTACAACAAGTTAGTATGAGCTGATTTTGGTGGAAAAAAAATTTGAAATTCATGCATAGTTTTTTCATAACATTCATTTTCCATGGAATTTTTGAAGACCCCTCATAAACCTAAATTTTAAAGATATTTAGCTACTAAGTTTCAAGAAGATTACATGGGAGAATATCTTTTAATCTTCGGGTTTTAAAAAGATATCTTAAATAGGTCTCAAATAGCAATAGTCATAATAGAAAAGTTGATAGATCATATTATATTAAAATTAGGGACTTCTGTTTATCAAATGAAACATGAGGATAATGAAAAGATAAGCCACAGAATGAGAGAAAAATATATGAAACATGTAAATTAAAGCTATATCTAGAATATACATAACAATTGCACAAATCTGTAAGGAAAAGATAAAGAACCTAGTTGAAAAAGAGCAAAAACTTGAATAAGTGCTTCACAAATGAGAAACTCCAAATTGCTAATAAACATGAAAATGTATTCAACTTCCTCAGCAATCAGGCAAGTGAAAATTAAAACTACAATAAGATAACACACTCAGCAGATTGCTCATGTGTTAGCAAGGAAGGGGAGCCACTGGATCACTCACAATCTGTTGGTAGCATTGTAAATTGTGTACTTCTGAGACAACAATTCCACCTCCAGGTACCATACAATGGAAGGTGTACACATGAGCACTAGGGCTAACAGGAGACATGTATAGGAATTTTTATTTTGTTTTATTTTACTTTACTGTTTTATTTTATCATTGTGGTAAGAACACCTAACATGAGATGCATCCTCTTGACAAAACTTTGCATATAATATATTATCAACTATCATAATAATGTTAAGGCACCAGGACTGTAATAGCCCCAAATTGGAAATAACCAAAATGTCCATCAACAATAAAATAAGTATAAAAATTGTAAAATCTCCATGCAATTGCTATCAGCATTGAAAATGCATGAACTATAGCTACATGAATTCACATGAATAAATCTTATAAATGTATTGTTGAGTTAAAGAAGAAAACTAGAAATGAAGAATATTGATATTCCATTATATGTTTCAAAAACCCATAAAAATTAAACTATGGTGTTTAAGGACACATAGTCAGATGATAAAAGTATAATGAAAGCAAGGGATTCATTACTGCAAAAGTCAAAAGAGTGGTTTCATGTAGAAGAGAGGGAGGAATTTTAATTGGGAAGAGACACGTGGAAGGCTTCTGCAGTGCTGGCACTGTTGTTATATTTCTTGTTGTATGTGGTAGTTGTACAACAGCTTATTTAGTAGCAAACGGTTAAACTTTATGTTAATGTTTAATGTATTTTTTTCTGGTTGTATATTTTATTTCCCAATAAAAAGTTTTTAAAAAACAAAAACTGAAACTCATTCTTAACTACTGTCTAGCTGATTCTAAAAAATAGATGACAATTAGCTGTAAAATATATGCATGCTTCATAGCATATTCATCTATAGAATTTTTATATTGATTAAGCTAGTATGTATAGCCTTCCTTTGATAGCTATCTGTTCAAGACTATTTTGAAAAGAATATAGATTCCTGAAAAGAAAAAAATGCATTCATCTAAATAGTTAATATGCATTTTTTTCTTGTCGTACCCCTCTCCATGTAATAAACTAGATGAGATTCCCAGCTACCAAAACTACATTAAGATTCTAGGCCACATCCAGATGATTGATTTAGGAAAGACTTAGAGAATTAATGACCTGTGGTTGTTGTGCATATTAAATACAGGCTACACTAACAGAGAAGAAATTGGACAAATTGGTGCAGAGACATAAGGAAGAAAATAACACGATGTTCTTTTCTTCAGTATGTCAATATCATGTATCTGCAGAAAGTAGTTAAAAGAAACATGATATTTTTGAGATCTGTATCTTTGTGAAATCAACTATTGAAAAGTAAAATATTCTGCCAACTAAACAGTTGTATTATTGTTAAAAACATGATTTAACTAATTGTTCTATGTAACATAGAGATCTCAGTGCTGTGCAAATATTGACTAAGTCATTGTTAAATGTAGATTTAACTGTCCTTTACAGGGTTCTCATTCTGTTCCAATCCCTGCAACTATCCTATTTAATTCTTACAGCTTTTATAATAGGAGTTTTACAGTAAAGAAAAAAAATTCAGAGGTTACACAGCTAGTAAATGTAAGAAATGCAATCTGGACACAAGTATCTCAACTCCTGTTTGAGTAATTTTTCATTACTGTGTCAGTTACAGTAGGCTAACTCCTGCGACAAACAACTTCAAAATCTAAGTGACTTAAAACAACAAAAGTTCATGTTTCATAACAAGATCAAAACATGTGAGATGCCAAGTTGGGAAATGGGGGCTGAGCACTCCAAGATCAGTAGAGCACCCAGGCTCTCTGTCTCCGGGCTCTGAAGCCGTCCACTGGATCCTTTGGCGTCTGTCCAGGATATGAGGGGTGATAGAACATATCAGCGATTCTGTTTGAAACTTTTGACATTTTACATTTGGAAGTGGCCTACATGTCTCTCGTTCATATTCTGCTGGCCAGCACTCAGTCACATGGTCTCACCTAATGGCAATAAGGCTGAAAAATGAAATCCTACTGTGCGCCCATGGGAAAGAAGGAAGGGGTTTGATGAGTTTCTATCACCACAATGCCTCTGTTCTCAGGACTATTATCAGCCACATTTGTGTATTCTTCATTGATTGTGAATTTTACAAATATTTAATATTTAGCATCCATATGTCATTATTTTATTTTTCAAGCAAAATGTTAAATACTCATATCCCCCAATTTCAGCTCCTTTGGTGATAATGATAGTAGTCAATACTCACTTGGCCTGCACTGCATGCTAAACACTTCCTCCATCCCTTACAATTATGAACTATTTACAGTTTCTCAACAACTATACATGAAGTGGAAACTGTTATCATCTGTTTTGGTAGATTAGGAATCTGAGGCACAGAGTTTAAGTAACTTGTCTAATTGTCATATTTCTAGTAACCAAGAAACAACTGAATTTTTACTCAATTAGCATCACACACTTCCTTTTCCATATTTAATCTCCCCTTGCCATAAACTATGTCTTTTTTCATCTTATACATATTATGACTTAGTTATTTTGTAATTTTATCTTTTTATGGAGGCCTAATTTATGCTTTTTAAAATACTAAAGATTATCACATCTATATTTGTAAGTTTTCTTCTGGTAAATTGTGAGTAGGTTTTAGACTTGGTTCATTTCTCATTAAGTAAAGTTTGGTAACCTTATAAAGTCAGATATTAAAAAATATACTAAACAATTCTTAAAAAAAATTGTTCTGAGTATTATTCTGAAAAGTAACTACTCTATTACAGTTACTATTCTGCTGCAGTGTTCTTTCCAAATATCCATCAGACAAAAAACAGAACATTAATGTTTCAGTGCATACTGATCAACAGAGTGGACTGAGATTTAACTAACTCCTAAATTGTTAGACATAGTGGCCTATTGCACTGAGGAAATAGGCCAACATTAGATGATCTGTGGATTTTCCTAAGGGTAAATTTATATCCTTTGCTGGACGGCTGGCCTGTTGGCTCACACCTGTAATCCCAGCACTTTGGGAGCCTGAGGTGGGAGAATTGCTTGAGGCCAAGAATTCAAGACCAGCCTGATCAACTAGCAAGAACTCATCTCTAAAAAAAATAAATAAATAATAAAAATAAATGAATTTTCATCATCTACATCCTGTAAAATTTGTTATTGTTGTAAAGTTACTTAAGGGGTAAGCATCATGTGTCTGGAGACTCAGAAATAAATTGTTACAAGAGAGTTAAGAATGTGCACGACTTTTTAGAGTCTTGCAGGCATAACTTGGAATCCTTAGGTTATATTGTGCAAAGTACTTTGACATCTTACCTTCATCACTTGCACAATGGAAATATTAATGTGTACTTTATGATATTCTTACAAGGATAAAATAAATTTATGCAAAAATTATTGCCACATAGCAGTGTTCAATACATAAATACCAGCTATTGTTAAAGTGTGGTAGGTGGACACTGTTCTCTCATGGGACTTTGTTTAATATGAGGAATAATTGAAAAGTGGAGAGGTACACAGAGAGTAGCAGAGAGGTAAGGAAATGTGGAATATATCCACAAGGAAGAAAAAATGAGTGTAGCAAAGACCCTTAAGTGGTAGAAAGTCTAAATTAGCATCTAGTCAGAAAATAGGACCACAGTTAATCCTGGCAAAGTTGTATAGAGCAGGAGCAAAAGGAAGTGCCAATTTTAACTGGAGAGTGAACTCTGCATTACTTATGAATGTAATATGATAATATGTTCCATCATGCAATGTTAATTTGTTGATATGTTATTCAAGCTTTAAAAGTGTTACTACTTAGCTTATTAACTTGGAGGAGGTTCTGGTTATTTCTATGGAGTAGAGATTCAACTTCTCCTGGAAATCTCTACTGTCCATATTTCATCCCAACCAGCCTCTTCTACCTTGGTATCTCTGTTAGCCTGTTTGGGTTTTCTATTCTACAGCCAAAATAAGCTACTTTCTCTTCCTCATGATGGTTCTCTTTTCCATGGCTATGCCTGTTCTTGTGCTATTTTCTCATCCTAGCATAACTTTCCCTCATCCATCTCCAAATGTCCAAAATCTGCCTGATTTTTAAGACCAAGCCTAAATGCTATGTTCCTGAATCCACTGAATATGATTTAACTAGAAAGAGATTTCTCTCCTTTTGAATCTCTGCAACATTTAATCTGCATTTCTGGTAAGGTTCACATTGTTTTCTAGTTTATTCTTGCAGATTCATATGTAACTCATAGAGGGTGTGCAATGTATTTCATGATAAATAACGTTTTTTGCAAACTATTTTCCATAGAACATTAGTGTACTATGAGATTAGTGTTTCTTCAAAAAGAATTCTGGGATCATCTAAATTTGGGGAATTGTCATTTTTCCCTGGAATATATTAATATTTCTTTGAGACCTAAGACACTCATGGGGGGCTTAGAATGTAAACTATTTGTAAGCTTGTTTATCTATAGAATTATTAATTTTTAATAATAAGGACCTTTTTATTTTGTAGTATATTGGTATTTCATGGAATATACTTAAGAAAATATTTGTGTCCAGTGGGCAATGTTTTACCATTGCTTCAAGTGAATGGGATATTTTTAGTTGGTTCTGCTAAATCCAATGTTTCCTGGTTTGGAGGACATTCTCCTTCCTATTCCTGTCATTTTTCTTGGGGTCCAGGGATCCATCCTCTCTTCTGAGTTTTTGAAAAGAAGCTTGTCTATATAGAAAAGGTATAGTTGTGGGAGTTGTGAGTTTAAATAAGGCTACATTGGTAGCAGTCCTCATCAAACGACAAGGAGAAGAATAACTAATGGAAATCCTTTTCACTGGCAATGTACAGGGTTTATCTGAATGAACAAATGAAGCTCTACAGGAGTTGAAGAGCTCCACTGACTGCCCAAGGCTGGAGACCAACCATGTCTATGGAGCAGAGCTCAGAGCTCTGTTCTTACGGACTTCATCCTAGTTAATTGGACCTTTGCCTCATTCTCCCACTTACTCTGTGGAGGATTTGTCTAGTTTTGGTTGGGAGATAAATTGGATCATAGACTATTTACTTGGTCCAAGACCTTAATGGAATATAGCATTTGAAATTAGGAGTCAAAAATTTCACTTCGTTGTTCCTCATTTCTCCTTTGAGAACTTCCCCAAGGTAATTGGTATATGGAGTCTAATTGACTATACAGAGTGGGGGTGGGGTCTTAGGGAGGAGGGGGTAACTGAGGCAGATGGTTAACACAAAATATCTTATCACAATAATATGCTTGAATTATTTCCCTTAGTAGTTGATACATTCCTTGACCTTTATCCTTGTGTGGTGTGTGGTTCATTGTACTTAGCAGAAAGAGATGGTATTTAATGAACATTTGTTACACAAGTATGAAGTTTTTAGGACGTTAGTTATAAGAAGAGTCTTCCAACCACTTCTGGTCAAAATTTGTGTGGAGTGGTTAGTTTTCAGCCCAGAGAGATGGTGGGGGTGGAGGAAAGGTCTCTAGCTACAAAGGAAGTTAAGGATTCTACCTTAAGGCTTCTACCTCATGGAGAACTAGTACTAGCTCCAGACAAAAAGGAGTGTGTCATTTAATCAGACAGATAGACAATCTCAGCAGGCAGCACATCCTGCCAAGAAGGACTGGAGAGTAAATCAGGATTTCACAAATCATGTGATATTAGCAGATAAGTGCAGATTTCTTCTTCTTGTCTAAATTGTAATTTTGACTCAGTGTCCTTCAATCACTCATGGCAAAAGGAGATTAACAGCCTATTTAATCATCCATCAGGAACAAAAAAATACATTTAAGGATGTCACAAAATGGCTCTTCAGCTAGATCACGTGTTGTTCTTGCAGTGATTTGAAATTGTTTGCTAGTGACTGATTATGCCCCTTTTTGATAAAGGTGCTGGTGGTGGCGATGGCTTTATGTGTGGGCACAATTATGAGGAATGTGTTATCCTTGGTTCATTCCTCATAGTTCTTTCCACATGCTTGAAGACAGCACTTATGCACGTCCGTCTACTTGTGGCATTTCTCTATGCAGTTAAGCTTAATTTTGAATCATAAACCTTTCCATTTATCTGGTGTTTAACATTTTTAAGGTACTTTAACACCTGTGTGCCACATCAAACTCATAATAGCCCTGAGAGGTAAAGAGAGCTACAATTATCTTTCAAATTAGACATTAAGTACACGTGGCAAATAGCATTTATCATAGAATTTGTGACAAGGCTTCTTTTGTGACCCAGTAGTGCCTTTTCTCCCACGAATTTCTACTTAATTGTCCCTGGAATGTCTCCCACCTGTGGCGTTTGCTCTTTCTCTGCTCAGCTTGCCGTTACATAGTTGCGTGGATACGTAGCTGCCAACCACTCTACAAATATTCTTCCCACAGAATTGGTTGGGATGAGCATTTTTTCATGCTTTGAAACTAAAACTTAGTTCTCCCTCTGTTTAATAAAAAAAATCAGTTCTGATTTTACGTAGAAGCATCTCTCATCAGGATGTGTTTTTCCAGAACTACCAGCAGCTGCAAACAGGTACCAGATAAAACTTGCTGTGTTTTCTGAGTAGAGTGACAGCATTTGGCCATATCGTACTCTGCTACGGTGCTCAACACATGGATTATACTCAGTAAACAGGGTAAATGAAGACGTTGTTGTTCTAAGTCAATATCCAATATTAGAGCCTCACTTGGCGCTGACTTGATTTCATTTGTTACTGCATTATGGGGAACATGGTATGCATTCAATATATGTTTCAAGAGTGAATGATGCCAATAAGTACCCAAATGTTGACTGCAACAACAAATGAGTGATAATTTAAATTGCTCTGATTGTGGTCTATTTTTATAAATATTCGAGAAGTTGGCTTGAGGATATGGAAGACTGTTCAGCATTTGTGGATCCAGTTCACACACTTTTCCCCTTTGTGCATATTCTACTTCAAGTTCTCCTCTTGCCAAGGCCCCTGCTCTTGACCTTTATTTATTTATTTATTTATTTAGAGGAGGAAGGAGATTAGTAGGGGATAGTTTTATGTTTTATTTCCTATCTCCATCTTCCTTTCGATATTCCTTCCTATACCTTTCATGTTCAAATTGCCTTTTTCCAACTATCTTCTATGTCTGGAACAATATGTTTTCTCTTTGCCTTGTAGCACACAAAAACATTTAGAAAATGTGTCCCTTGCCTCAAATCCATTTTACTCTGTGCTAAGGTATCAGTCAATCTGAGATCACTTCTTCTAACTTATTGATCAGCACTGGAATATATGCAGATGTCTCTAGTAGCACAGACTGCGCTAAATGAGGTTAGGCATGTTTGTCTCTCCACCAAACTGTGAAATCTGTGAGGAAGGGAGACATGACTTATTCATCTGAATATCCATACCTGGTATCGGAGCCACTACTACAAATCTCGGCACAATAAGCACTTGTGGAATTGTATCTGAAGTTCTCTCACATTGACTCCGGGGAATTTGGCCTTTGCAAATGAATGCTGACTTTAAGAACATCTCAACAGATGCAAAAAAGATGTGTATAGTATACCGTATCTCTTTTTTGTCAAATGCCTCTCAATTAAAATATTCCTTTAGACTGCAAAACATGGATAAAAAAATGGAACTATTGTGACCACGAACTGTCAAATTTTCAGATGTCATAGAGTACCATTATGATGACTTTATTCATCAGTTTTAATATAGGATTTTGGAGTTAGATATACAAGTTTAGAAAGCCATTTTTCCTAAAATAATGATTTTCTTTGGGATCCCCTTAAAAACACAAATGTTTTGCAAGAGGATAAAAGAATGGTTCTGTAAAACTACCCTATAAGATTAACTGCTTGCATGCTATATAGAAATTTCAAAAACAATGTTTTCTGTACATTCAAACTCAGAGGTAATATTATTAGTAGTAAAAACAAAAATGATAGGTTCAAGTCACAATTATGCTATTAGCAATATGTGTAAAAATATGCATAAAATTTTAAAAGTTTGCTTAGAGTAAAAGAAACCAGATCCAAAGATCCCTTTTGAGATACTGAGCAGATTATGAAATATGACAATATGGGAGATTTTTCTAAATCCAGTGCTAGAGGCAGCATGAACAGGGATGCATTATTTTGCTAAGGCTGTCAGAACAAATAACACAGACTGCATGTTTTAAACAGCAGAAATTTATTTTCTTACAATTCTGGAGGCTAGAGGCCCTAGATCAAGGTGTTGTCAGAGATGATTTCTTCTGAGGCTCTCTCCTTGCTGTGTAGATGGTCATCTTCCTCTGCTGTTTTCACATTATCTCCCCTTTCTGTCTGTGTCCTAATTTTCTCTTCTTAGAAGGAAACCAGTCATATTGGATCAGGGGCCACCCTACTGACCTCATTTTATCTCTTAATGACCAGATCTCCAAATACAATCACATTGTGAAGTACTGAGAGTTAATATTTCAATATATGAATTGGGGAGGGACAAAATTCAGCCCCTGACAAGGGACATGAGATACGTTCAGATTGTACAGTCTGTGTGTAAATGAAGAAATTCCAGGTAAAGTCATCTGTGGCAGACTATCTCATGATGGCATTCCCACTATAAACATGGGGATCCTGTGTGAGTTTTAAGCCCCCCAAAAGATCTTATTTTCAATCTCTCAATACATCACAGAAGGAAATGCTTTAATATAAAAAATGACAATAATTTTTTTAAGTAGGGAGATTGCTGTTTGAATTTTATCTTGAGGACTTTAAGCAAAGTTTCAATCACTCTCAAAATAAAATTCAAGTCCTATCTATAAACTAATTTCAACTTTAAATCCTTTGTGTTAACTAGAAGTGTTTTGATCATCTCTTTTTTTTTTTCTGGCAGCTAAATATAATTACCAAACTTAGTTTTCAAAGTAAAATTTTCTTTAATCTTGATCATTATACAGATTCATGAACATCTTTTTTGAGAACTGTCACTTTGTGTCAACATCTGTATTAATTGTATCTTCCTTTTCTTTTTATCTTCGATAGTCTATGACCTACTTAGTTCATGTATTTTAATGACTCATTCAAAGTTATAGGGATCAATCAATCAACACATTTGGTAAGTTCTACTCTCTGTGCTGAAAAACTATGCTCAAAAGGAGAATTAATGGACGCCACTGCTGTGTTAAACAGAGGCATTTGATGTCTTATAATACAGAGCTAGCTAGTACGATACTCATTTTCTAGATTAGGAGGCCGGGTCATGTAGTATAAGTGATAAATGTAAGGTCAGACCACTACAAAATCCCATGAGCTGACACTCTAACCGAGCTTTCAGTAACACCAACACCTAATGGTACATTCTAATGTACCATAGAATATTTTTCTCCAAATGCTAGTAATCATTTATGATAGTACCTGATCTTGTTGCTGTGATCCTCAGATAGAATCTGAAGTACAGGTAATTACCACTGTTTTACAGATGAAGGATCTCTGCCTTAGGGGAGGTGAGCTATCTTCTCCATGATGGGATAAATATTAAAAGACAGAAGATTAAATCCCAACACTTTGGGGGCATTACTCAGCATAAGACACTAATCTCACTCTTAAGGAGTTGTAAATTAACCCAATAACTATAAAACTATAAAACTAGAATTATCCATATTTACATCCAAATGGTGTCTTGGAAATGATGAACATATTCTAAGAGGACATGATTCCGGGGCAAAATTTTTATGGTTAGGTTTGTGTCTTTTTTCCTTGAACCTATCTTGAGTAATCTTAAATTTTAGTCTTCACTGAGTTATTAATCCAATACTTTGAACTAACTTATTTCTTTGTAATTTATATAATAAATCCCCTTTAACCTGAAATCCCAATACCCAAATTATTCAGAGGCACCAGTCATTACTGGAAATTTTGAGGAAACGTATTTAAATGTTTTAGCAAAGTAAAGGAAAGGCTGGTGAATCTGTGCCTCAGGAGAGATTTGGGGAAAGGGTAGACATAGTGATGCTAGAATGGAAAAAATCAAGGAGGAGAGAGAGAAACAGAGACTACTGTGGATGGCAATTGAAGCAAAATGAAATAAATAATCCACACTAATGGAGAGAACATGAGGGAGAATGAGTCAAACCTGGGAATGCCAGACTGAAGGGTAGATGGGAAGGCAGGTGGCAGCGGGGAGGAGAAAGTTCCTGAGAAAGCATTCACTGACACAGCTCAGTATCATGTGCAACTGAAACACCCTCCATGTATCACTCGTCAGCACAGCAAGGACAAGACTTCCGAGTATATGGCTACCGAATTGGCTTTGCCAGCCAAAGGGAGAAAAGCATTTACAAGGATGCTCAGGTAGGAAAGTTTATACATGGAAAAAAAATATATCCATAACAGACTCTTTTTTTTAAATTTCAGACTATTATAGGGGTACAAACACTTTAGTTACGTATACTGCTTTTGCACCGCCCGAGTCAGAGCTACAAACGTGCCCATCCCCCAGACAGTGCACATCTCACCCATTAGGTGTGAATTTACACATCCCCTCCTCCCTGCTCCCACCTGCCTGACACCCTATGAATGTTACTTCCAGATATGCACATAAATGTTGATCAATTAATACAAATTTGATGGTGAGTACATGTGGTGCTTGTTTTTCCATTCTTGTGATACTTCACTTAGAATGAGCTCCAGCTCTATCCAGGATAATACAAGAGGTAGTTCACCATTGTTTTTAATGGCTGAGTAGCACTCCATGGTATAAATATACCACATTTATTAATCCACTCATGTATTGATGGGCACTTGGATTGTTTCCACATCTTTGCAACAGACTTTTGATAATTTGTGTAAATAAAATATTTGAAAAAATTAATGAAACAACAGATGCTAACTCAGATATAACAGATATATATAAGCCCATATTTTCAATAGGTAAATACTTTTATAGTAAGTGACAGCCAAAAATATTTCAACATATAGACCATGATATTTTTCAGAATATAAACTGCTTTATAGACCAACCGATGAGAAAGTTAATCTATCTTGTAGGCACTATTATGGGTTTTTTAAATGTCATCATATTAATAAAAGATATGAAATATTCAATGACCACCTGAAATTCAAATCTTTACATGATAAAGTATCAAATAGAGCTTAGAAAAGAGGGATGTTGCCGCCACTGCTGTTTGAGAAAAAGGATGTCTTGGACAACTTGCTTTTGTACTTGTGATGTGAGAGTTAAAATTGAAAAAAGAATATGAGTCCAAACTTCAGAATAGCCTTAGAAACATATTTATCCAGTTATTAAGAATAATATTTCCTGAAGGTTTTCATATAAAATCAGTTTAAAAAATAAAAGTATAAATTTTTTCATATTATTTTATTTCTCCTCAATGTTCTTTTAAATTTTGTCCAAAAGTGAGATCATTTGATTAAATTCACAGACTTACAGACATATAAGTTTTTAATGGAAATAACATTGTCATGAGTAACGTTAATGATAATAACTCCAACTTATTCACTACTGAGTTTATGTTAAGAACATTTTGCACATTATTTCCTTTAATGCTTACATCAATGTTTGGAGGTTGAAATTATCATCTCTATTTTTCAGATTAGGAATTTGATGCTTAAGATTGTTAAATAGCTTGCTTATGGTGACACAAATAGCAAATGGAAAAACTTGGATTGCAACTAAGGAGACAATTTTATATTCCATGTGCTAAACCACAGCATTCTACAGTCTTTATTGAGTAACATACTTTTAAATGTATTTTTATATCTCCTCTATTTTTTTTATAAAGGATATAGGTGTCTAGAGATAATCTAGAATATTAGTGATGAACAATATCAATTTATGAGCAATGGAAAAGGTACAATGATGGCAAACTAAAGTAAGTTCAAAGGTCAAGTTACACTGAGTATGTGTAGTAAATCCCTCATATTTTAACAAAGATAAAGATTTTACAGTAGAAATAAATTTCTTTCCATGCCCACTAAATGTTAAACAAACAGTTGGAAAATATAAGATTGAAGGGGCAGTCACCTGTGGGGAATATTTGCTTGGTTGAACTTGTCCTCAAATCCCTACTCTAGCAGGAGCTCTGGGTTGATGAAGATTTGTCAACATTGTTGCTTTGCACCTTCTGTAAGCAATGGTCACTTGGCTCTGAAGAGAACAGTTTAGAGCAGTAGTTTCTCTTCTATAAAATCTATCCAACATGTAAAGAAATTTTAAGACACTGACAGCAATTTCATCATCTGGTCAAGGAGACCATCATGTATGAGGAAGTAATTGAAATATGCAGAGGCCTAGTGCAGTGTGCTAGATGTAATAGTGCCTTACTGCATTCTTATTTATTTGATTTATAAGAACTCTTTAATATATTGACAGGAAAAAGAGCCAAGTCAGTTTAATAACTCATTTGTATTTTAAAAGGTAATTAGGGAAAACTGAAATTAAACTAGCATTGTAGAAGGCTGCAAAAAAAAAAAAAAAGCACCAGTAATTCTAATTTCTCCTGTTAGCAATTATTATGCATGCAGAGGCTTGAAAAGTACTTGGCTTTGTTTTGTTTGTTTGTTTTTTAATCTTCTGAATTTTTTTTGAAATCTAAATGCCGTGTGAAGAACCCAACTATCTGTTAGTTGGGGTCCCCTTGACCCCACCTAAATGCCAGACCCGTGCCATCTAAGTCCCCAGCCTGAGCTCAGGTGAGAGCAGGCTGCCTTTTGGTGCATCTTAAGTTATCATTCAATACTCAATTGTTTTTTTAATAGCAGGATTAACAATGCGGATACACATGTATTTTTATTTTCCATCAAAATACAACTCCCAGGAATATCCTGTCATCAATCAAGGGAATAAGGAAGAATTTTACTAATGCATTAAAAGAGGCCAGGAAAAATGAGCCAGAGTCATGGCCAAATAAACTGAAATGAGCATGTTTCAATGATGAACAATATGTTCATTCATATGTACTCCTAGCTCAACAAGAGTGAAAGTCTAGCTGCTTCTTGGAAGCATGGTATCCTCTCATGGTATTCCACCCTGCTCTTTTTTATTGGAAATCATGAATGCTATAAGAGGCAAACTGTGTTTAATCAATCAACAAACACTTGTCGAGCCCCTAGTAGACTGTGCACCATGTGTGATCCTGTGAATACAGCCTGAAAGAAACATGAGCACAGAGCTCTCGTGTCCTTGTCCATCACTGCATTGCTTGCCCTTTGGGAAGCAGAACCCATCTCCTCTAACTCCAGACAATGTGTAGTTGCTCCTGGTTAAGTCCTCACGCCAAGGGATGATCCTGGGATGTTAGGAAACATACACTTGACCAACAGCTAATATGCTAGGTTTTAATCCCAAACCTTCCAGTAAGCAATTATATGATTCTGTATTTGACATCTAATTTTTCTATGCCTACATTTCTTTCACTTACAGTTTGGGAAGTAAAAACTTGCCTTCCTGTTCTCAAAGAGTGGATGTGAGAATAAAATTCGGCATTTTAGAACTGAATAGCACTGATAAAACTGGCTTGTTTTTCTCTTTTAGCTTTATGCATCAGGAAAGGGAACTAGAGCAATTGTGAATATTTGGCACTCCTGAATAAGTTTTGTTTTTTTCTCTTTCCTTTTACTTGACATTTTATTATCATTCAGATTTTCCCTGCTCTTGATTTTGAGATATGTTCTGTTCATTTTGTCTTAGGCATTTATTTATTTATTTATTGTATTTCATTATATGTTTTACTTCTAAATGACTCCAAGTTTTTATGAAAAAAACATAAGATATTTCAAAGAAAACATTCAAATAAACACACATACTTACACACTTGTTGCAGGGAAGCAAATGGACCGCATGTCCCATATAGCTTGAGAACACTGTGAACCGGCTGGTCAATTTTAGGATTTTGGCAATCTCTATATATACTAACTCAATTTGTTTTCTCTCAACATGTAAGGTATTGATTGTTAAAATCTCTAGTGCCTCTTTGAATTTACCTGAAGAAAGAACATTTCTAGCACCAACTGTGACATTAAAAGAAAAGTGAGAAACAGTAATATCCAATGATGCAAAGATCTTGTTTCATGATCTCTATAATCTAATCTGGGCCTAGCTTAGGACATTCAATTACTGCTCATTTCCTATTAATTTATCTCATTATTTGAACCTTTTAATTGGTATTAGTTGATAGATAAACAGATAATCTGTTTAAATGGCTAAAAATAGATTCAATATAATCAATTACAACAAATGTACAAAAAGATCATAATTTTTTGGAATCCAAATGTCATGTGAAGGAGCCTAAGGTATCTGCTAGATGCTGAACACTAGGGCCCCCAGTAGCTCCCACTACCCCAGGCAAATGCCAGACCTATGAGTGAGGCATGTCATCCATCATCAAAGGCACAATGGACCACTCTTCTTCCTCTATACTGACATTTCCAATATGGTTTTGAAGTCAAAATAAATTACTTTCTAGGATCTTCATGTCTATAAATACAGATAAATGTAGCATTCACAAAATATATGGGTCAGATTGACTTTATTTCCAACACAGGTAATTAAAGATGAAAACCTAAGTAAATCCTGAGTGAGACTTGCAGTCACACCAACATCAGAAACATAAGCAAGGACTGACCCTGAGCAGCTGCCCACCCATGTTCCTGATGCAGTCTGGCCCTTTGCCTAAATCTTCTTTGAAACACCAGAGTTTCTGATTTTCTCACAGTCATACCTCTTCCAGTATGAATGAAACTGTCCTTCACACAAATTAATAACTGGGTGCAAGGCGAGAACTATGGTAAAGGCCTACCCAAAAACAAGGCACAGGCCTAGCTAAAAATAATGATAATAATTAGCCACTGTCCCCCTATAATTGCTATTCTGGAGCCACACAGCTGGTGGACATAAAGATTCTTAGCTTTCTCCATAGATAGCATCATCTTTTTAAAACCTAGGAGTAGTTTCCGAGATACCTTGCAGATCCCGCATTCCAGTGGAACAGTTGACCATCCAGGCCAGCAGCCCACACGGAGGAACTGACTCAGCTGGTCTTGTGACCCCCCACCCAAGAACCTGGTCAGCAAAGAAGACAATTTCTACAATTGTCGGGCTGTGATTCCACCCTGAACACAGCCAATTAGCAGACCCAATTGCCTACGCCAAACTGTCTTTAAAAACCCTATCTCCCAAATTCTTGGGTGGTGAGTTTGAGAAATTTCTCCCATCTCCCACCTTAGCTTTGTGCTGTGCGGAATAAACTCTTTCTCTGCTGGAAACCCTCCTGTCTCAGCATATTGACTTCCTCTTGGGCAGCAGGCAAATGACCCTGGTTGGGCGGCGACATGAATGCGTACGACTTCACAATATCTGCACCACTCTTGGTTTTGAAATCGATTTCTTTCATTATCTATTAATAATTCATAGTGCTACATTTTATACTTTTATAAGTAAATGTTTTAATGTACTTGACTCATTTTTTAATAAGTTTGAAAAAATTGGCACATTTTATATGCTTCCTCACTTTCTATATAATTGTATTTAGCAAAATTTCAGTCTTTGGAAAGTTCCTTAAAGAATGTTGCTCATTAATGACTGACCACAGCACTTAAAAGTCCAAAAAACAAATTATGCTGCAGGATTTTTTTTCCCTTTCATTGAGAAACTCATTTATTTTTAAGAGAATGTTTTCATTAATCTTATCTGGCATGCTTCTTTGTGTGTGTATATTTCCTGCAGTTAAAGCTAAACTCTGCCCTCTTAGATAATGCTCACAAAATTATATATGACTGTGCTGATGCAGCTACTGGTTGGCATGCTGCAACCTGCTTTTTTAATGAATATTTTTTAAGCTGCTTTGAAGTCTTGAATATGAAAATAGAATAAAAATGTGATTACTGTCACTATAGCACTGCCAAATTTGTTAATGAGGCAATATTCTTTATTTTGTCTTGGGCCAGATTTCATGGTTGTTTTGCAAACAGCACAAAGCAATGATTAACACGTAAGCTAAGCTCCTCAACTTTGTGTTTTGAATGTCTTTTATGCAGATTTATTTAATGTTGTCCCCTTAGTGTTTGGAAGGAATCAAATTTCACAGCCTCAACTATTTCACTTATTCAGTACCGATCCTAAGAGTAGCTAAAAGGGAGGTGAAAGAGCCCCACTAGGAATCAGTATAATTTCTTAGATTACATGTTGTCATAAAATATTTTATGTGGTGGCATTTGTCATCTAAACTGGAGTTACTAAAATCCCAAAATCCCATTATATACAATCATCTTAGTCTTTATTAGTGCTAAATTCTCTAAGTTACTGAGCATGCTCTCCTGCCTAATTAAAAAGACCCCAGAGTCTATTGAAACTAGCCTGCAGTGAACCACATTGACAGCACAAGGAACTTCCTGTCAGTGAGAGGAAGTGGTCACCACATTGCACAACTTTTTATGTAAAATATTTAAAAGCTCTTTTGAACAATCTTAAATCAATTCTCAGCCACATTTTCGGTTTGCCTTTTTGCTCAAATATTTCAATTACCACAAAGACACGCATGTACCCATCACAACAAAGGCTTTTGTTACAATATTTGAACCATGTTTGATTTTTTTTCCTCATTTCAATTGCAGCTTTCCCATTCGCCATTTGCAATCATCTAAAAGTTGTGCAAAGTGTCCTTTTTGAGTGACAAAAAGGTACATTGCAAAGCTAAAGTCATTAATTTCCATCATTTTTAATTCCTGAAATTTCTTAGAGACTACTAACTTAATATTAAGAGTTTAGATAAATTGGTCAGGTAGGTTTATAATACAGCACTAAAAGGAAATGAAGATATTCATGAAATGACAGTAATAATAGTAATAATAGTGACAGATTATTGAGTAGAAAACTAGCAAAATAACAAAAACATTAATCATTGCTAGATAGTAAATTCCTTGAGGGCAGGGACAGTATCTTATTAAACATTTAATAGGCATGCATTGCATGAACTGTGGTAACTGTTCAATAAATACATGTTAATTTCAGTTTAATGGTCTGAGAAGAAAGAGGGGGTGAATGGAGAAAAAATATGATATAGCAATTTACTTATAAAGTCATCTACTATTGAATCATCTTTCAAATCCAAAAGATATAAATAAGTCAATACTCTAGATGAACAAAAATTATTTGTCAAACTGCCACTAACTCCTGAAAAAGAGAATCACATATCTTTCTGGTAAATCCTATTCTTTTCCCATGGAAATTACAGCCATACATGTTACAAATGAAGGAATAATTGGCTATGAAAATGAGTATAAAATCTACACCCCCGTGTTTATTGTAACACTACTCACATAGTGAAGATTTGAAATTAACCTAAGTGTCCACCAACAGATGAATGGGTAAAGAAAATGTGGTGTACATACACAGTTGAATACTATTCAGCCAAAAAAAAGAATGAAATCCTGTCATTTGTGGCAATATGGATGAAACTGGAAGTCATTATACTGGGTAAAATAGGCCAGGAACAGAAAGACAACCATTGTATGTTCGCACTCATTTGTGGGAGCTAAAAAGTGCATCTCATGGAGGGAGAAAGTAAAATGATGATCACCAGAGCCTGGGAAGGGTGTGTGTGGGGTGGGTTGAGGGAAGGATGGAGAAAGGTTGGTTAATGGGCACAAACATACAGTTAGATAGAAAGATTAAATTCTAGTGTTCAATAGCACTGCTGTCTATAGGAACAATAAATAACAACAATTTATCGAATATTTCACAATAGCTAGAAGAGACTATTTGAAATGTTCCCAACACAAAGAAATAATAAATGTTTGAGATGATGGATATCCTAAATATCCTGGTTTGAACGTTATACAGTCTATGCATGTATCAAAACATAACACTTACCTCATAAATATGCACAATTATTATGTATTAATGAAAAAATGAAAATATTAAAAAAAGAAAATGAGTGCACAGTGGATTTTTTACATGTGTCTACAAGGATATGAATTCAGCTGTTTTAAGTGAATCCAGCTAATCAATCAGTTTGAGTGACTTTTTTTTCCCACTTGGCTAATGTCTGACTAAACCATTTTTAAATCATCTTAATGTTTCCTATTGTGAAATCTTTATCGATTAATTTATGAAACACTTTTTTTTCTTCTTTGCTTGTCTTTGCAGATTCTTAGTAAAGTCATTTTCATTTTAATTCTTCATCTGGGCATAAATAAAGGGTGGAGGATTCAGGTAACCAATATCTTCTCTCTCTAGATCTCTGACTCTTTCAGTATTAAAAATGGCCAAATAGACAGTGGAGTTGTAACACTTTTCTTCTTAAATGTTCACTTTGAGTCAGAGATACACGTGAGCAGATGGACGTAGGGAGATATTTTGACAAAAATACTTACAAAGAAGGAGGAGAAGAATAGCCTGGTCACTGAATAGTTGGGCATTAAAAGAAAAATAAATCTGATTTTGTTAAACTTCTTACAGGTACTTAAACTATAGTAACTCTTAAATACATGTAAAGTAATATACAAAAAACAGAGATCTGAATACCAAAGGTCCGGGGTTTAAGAAAATTTTACAACTAATCAGCCAATAATAGTCATAATAGTAATGGTAAGATTTTTGATGATGATAATGGTGGTAATTTTCTGGGTCAGGCACAGATAATTCTACATGGCTTAAATTGATCTACTTAATTTAAATGTCAAAAAGCTCCCATTAGGTTGGTAAATTCATATTCCGATTTCACAGATAAGGGAGATGAGGCTCAGAGTGGGTAATATTTGTACCGAAGGTTACACAGTTGGAGAAACTGAAATTAAGAAGGGATCGTAAATGGAGGGGCCAGGGCCTTCTGGGTCCTTTTCTCTGTTCTGCAAGCTTGAAATTCAAATGAAATGACTGGAGCTCTCATTGCCATGAAGCCTCTGAGGTGACCTTGGAATGGGGGCAGGGATGACGGAGCCATAAAGTGGAAGGAGTTTAGCTCACCAACGCTGTACCTCACTGCTCCTGAACAGGCAACCACTGGTCATTTCTCTCACGATCAAGTGAATGTTAGTTATATTTTTTTCTACAGTCAAACCTAAATATAAATCTGCAACCACTGTACTGAACATGGCCCAATCCTCTAACTTGTTTAGTTTTCCCCCATGTTGTCTAGTTTCTTACCTTGCCAAGCTGGGACTGAGGAAGGCTGTAGTGATGGTCTGGTGAAGTCTTGGTCCTGGAGCTATATATCTCCTGATATATACCAGGAGAGATCTGTACCTAGGTTTAATGTCCCACAGAACGTCAGGTGGAATTCAATGCAAATAGTTCAGAATCAGAATTTTCATTTATATGGGCTTGTTAAGGAATTAATCAAAGATCTGGGGCCAAAGAAATTTGGGCAATAAGAGGTGTCAGTGTATTAAGAGGTTCAGAGCAAACAGAAAAAAAGCTAAATCTGGAAGAATTTCATGAGCCAAAATTAAGATACTTATAATCTTTTGAATACATGAAAATATTGTAGCATAAGGAGAATAGTTTTTAAGAGAGAATTAAGTGAATCCCATATAGCAATATGGGGGCACCGATGCAACATATTTTACCTACTCAATGACGTGTTGCAAGAATCAAAGGAGGAAGGATATGTGAAAGCGATTTTTACACATAAATCCATGGTACATAAACACCCAGGTTTTTTCTAAAATCATTTCAACAAAGTCATAAGGGATTCTTAAATGTTCAAGTTATATGTTTTTAAATGTACTATTCTGGAATTTGCCTATACTTTAAATAAGAAATTTCTCATCCCTTTCTCCTCCATAGTACTTTTTACTGTTATCTTGTAAATATTAGCCATATAATGCATATTTCTGATTGGTTGATTCTATATATGACTTAGCCATTTCTTCTTGTAACATTTTTAAAAGCCACTTTTTGTTCTTTCCTCTCCCATTCTCAATGGCAAGGGCGTTCATTCAACGCAGCAAAATCAAAGAACGGCTCCTGACTGGGAAGGAAAGTCTCGCCAGTATTCACAGTGCCATGTTCCCCAGGGGTTCCCAAATCACTGACGTTATTAAAATGTATCCAAATATTTAAAATTCTCTATGACTTCAATTTCTTTCATATATCATGATGTTTATGAATTGTTATATTCTCAGGTTAAGTTTATTTTTTCTCCTTAAGATCCTTCATATAAGTACACAAAAAGAAAGTACAAATGGGTCTTTTAAAACCTGTTTTGTTTATATCAAATTTTCTGCTGTCTTTTTTCATCCAGTAACTTTAAACTCTGAGTCCATAAGAAGTGGTTGAAGAGAATATATTTAACATAGAAAAGACAAAATTTGACTCAGATTTGTAAACTCTAATACTTAAGAGGAGATAGGCAGGAAGCATTAAGAAGTGAGTAGGGTAGGAAGTACAGAAGAATGGTTTAAAACTGTGGTGAACTGAATAGCTCATTTCCCCATCTCATGTGGAAGCCAGTCCTCACTTCCTGCTGTTTTCCTGTCTTATGTGACTACAAGCCCAGTATAACTAGAATATTCCATGTTTCAAGAGAAAACAGAAATCCAGATTGCCCTATACAATCTTAATGTTTTAAAAGGCATAGCATAGCATCATGACTAAACAGAGTGTGGGCTCTAAAGTCAGTTAGCCTGGGTTCGAATCCCAACTCCACTACTGACTTGCTCTGTGTGTCTCAGTTTTCTTATCATTACAAGGGGATAATGATAGAATAATAGAACTCCACCTCATAGGGTAATTATGAATAGCAGATGAGTTAATATTTGTAGAATGCTTTAAAAAATGACTGACACACAGTAAACTCTATAAAATGATGGCTAAATACAAATAAACCAATCAAACTTTCAAATACAGAGTAAGTGCATCATTGCATAAATCAAATGAAGCATAATGGTGAGTTCCATCCATGCTACATGACACTTATTTTGAACCTGTGATTTAGTGGAACATGATATCTAACATGATATTCTAGGAAAAAATAAATAATCATATTCTGTGCTGCTTCAGATGAGGTAGAACTGATATCAGTGAAATGGAAATTAAAATTTACTATAGTTAATAGTCAGAAGCTACTTTCTACCAATTACGTGTGTCTAACACTAGAATGAACTGCCTCAAAAACTAGCGAGTTCTCTGCCATTGAATATGGTTCAAGCAGAAGCTATAAGATAGATTATCTTTTGGAGAATTTCTGCAGTGGCTAAGGCTTTGGAAAAAAGAACACCAGAAAACTGTTCAACTCTAAAGTTGTGAATCTACTGTGACAAATATGAGAGAACCTTGGCAAATTGAAAGTCCAGCAACTTGAGGGCACAATTGGCTCTTTTCAATAACCCACAAGTAGTTACCAGTTGCATCGGTGGTCAGGAGGCAGAGGGGAGGGAGATAGCAAGGGATGGTGGCGGTGTTTGTGAGGAATCAACAATGGCCCACTAAGAGGTTTCTGTACCCATAGTTTCAGCAAGGTGTTGATATTAGAACCAGGTGCATGATCAGGTAAGGGGAGAGTATAGAGAGATGACCAGAAGGGCGTCCTGCCAAATAATGCCACACCCCCCTTATTTCCTTTTCTACAGCCCCTACTTGAATGATAACTATGGCCCTGCAGCACCTCGAGGAAGCTGCGGGCTTCTGACACTTATAAATCTTGGACCGCAGGCAGAAATTGATAGTCAGAGAATGGAAGGCAGATTGGAGTGATGGAGAATTGACAGAATGGAACCAAGATGAATGGTCAACCACAATTTTGCCAAGGGCAAGCGCTACATCTTGTCTTCATTAAGGGTTGAAGGAATCCATTTGTATACACACTGCCCTTCCTCTTCACACACAGCCATTGGAGAACTATACTGGAGATAAGGTTGTATTTATCCAATTTTCAGAGTTTACTTTAGCAAGACCAGTCCTTTTCAAATAGCCATTTCTAACAATGTGGTCATTAAAAAGGAGATTTTAATTTGAGCACTGAGTTGATCAATTTACTCTAACATGTCTGACATATTTTAAGTAATGTTTTAATTTGGGGTACATGTTTCTTGAGAGTGTTTCCCAAAGGTTTAATTCTTAAAATTATAAACCATTAGAACATTTGTGGACTTTATTAAAGAAAACACATTATCTGAGAACATTTTCTATTATTTACTTACCATAGCATCTTTCTGATAATTTTGTAGTTTTTTTAATCCTAAAACAATGTTTGCAAGTTTTCTAAATGCTACAGAATTTTAGAACATGAGGAATTTTAAAGACTCAGCCCATGTTTAAAGATGAAGAAAGAGAAGGCATTTGTTTAAAACATAATGGCTAGTTAAGGCAAACCCAAGAATTTGACCCTCAATTTCCTGAATCTCAGTCTAGTGTTCTTACTACATCACAATAATAACAAAAATGTCTCTGATGACACAAATATTAGCTGAATTTTCAATAGTGTATGTAACATCAAATTTAGTGTTAGGGACACAGTAGAGGAGCTTCCTGCCCCCCTTTTCCAAGTTTGCACAAGCTATAAGGTGAAACAGGATAGTGATAGCCGTTAAAGTAATCAATAAAACATACAAGGAGTGACTGTCATAGTCCATTAAAAAGAGATCCCAGGATGGGCTGTGTTCAAATTTCACAGTGGTGGGACAAAAAAATTACATAATAGAGGAAGAGAGAAAAGAGATACAAACTTTTAACTTTCCATATATTCAACAACTACAGTTGACCCTTGAATAACTCAAGAATTAGGGACATCAATGCCCTGTGCAGTATAAAATCCATTAACTTTTGACTCTCCAAAAACTTAACCAGTAATAGCCTACTGTTAACTGTGAAGGAGCTCAGGAAATTTTACTCCAAAATATGACTCCTTGGTATAAAGAGTGTTTTGAATTAAAGGTCCTTAAAGATCATCAGGCCTTAGAAGGAGCTTTCCCTTTATCTGCATAAAACCAAATCAGACCTATCAACAAAACAATTGACTTCCATTCACTTCCCTGTTATCTCAATATACTATAGGAAAGAAGATCAAGAGTGCAACCAGTCCTGGCCCAGATCATTTTAAATATAATACCTGCCTCTTAGGTCAATTTAATTTGCAAAGAGAATCATTTACAAGTCAATCTGTTTCTTCCTCCATTCATTCCTCCTAAGAGCCATTTAGTGCCCCTAAACAGAATTACCTACATTTCTCATCTCTCCCTCCCCTATAAAAGGAGTGTATATAAATTTCTGGACCCCACTGGGATATTGAAAAATCACTCTGTGATTTTCTCCATGTGCATAGCAAATAAACCTCTTTCTCTTCTTAATCTGCCTTGTTGTGGGTTGAGCTTTCAGTGAACCTTCTGGGGTGAAGGGGGAGTTTCCCCTCACCCCCACAACTGAAAGCTTAGTGTGAACTAAAATAAAATCTTTAGGCTTTCCACCCACTGGCTGACTGAATGGATCCCCTCCTGGCCAAAGAGATATCCTAAAACTAAATTGCCTGCCACGGGGAGGGAGGTCAGACATGTCTCATCATGCCCCTCTCCCTTCTTGGAACATACTTTGTAACTCATTAATAAGCCTAAGTGTATGCAAGACAAACCTGCAGGTCCTCAATTTACACAACAAATATATGTCTAGTGGCTTGTCTCTGATTAATAGATCTCCTTATCTTAAAGCATTTAAAGCCTTTAGATAAAACTTCATGTCTTTGACCAATTACAAGTCAAAGAATCTTTAAACCCACCTATAACCTGTAAGCTCCCCTGCAAGCCTTTGAAATTGTCCACCTTTTTGGCCCAAACCAATGGATTTATGACTTTACCTGTAACCCCTGTTTCCCTGAAATGTAATAAACCCAACCACAGCAAGTCCACTTGCTCAAGGCTTCTTGGGTGTGACTCTGGGTCATGGTCCTCAAATTTGGCTCAGAATTAACCTCTTTAAATTATTTTACAGTGCTTGGCTTCTTTTCTGTCAACATTACTAATACATATTTTGTATATCATATGTGCTATGTACTGTATTCTTACAATAAAGTAAGCTAGAGAGAAGAAAATGTTATTAAAATCATAAGGAAAAGAAAGTATATTTACTATTCATTAAGTGGAAGTGGATCATCATAAAGGTCTTCATCCTCATCATCTTCACTGGGAATGAGGACATGTATGGTCTGTAAGGGTGTGCATAAGTTTTAATAAATTTTAACTTTTTATAATAGATTTGTATATATTTGATGATAGTAAAGATAAAATAGACTAGAATCTGTAGATATTTTATGCATTCATGACATACCTAACTTTTTCTTCACTTTTCTGATCTTTTTAGGCTATGCAGTTTATCTGTGAACTTTTTGAAATTGTTGCAAATCTCCAAAAACTTTTCTGATATGTTTATTTTTTTTAAAATCCGATGCATTGGGATTTCAAACCTGCATTGTTCAAGGGTCAACTGAAGTATGTAACAGGCATTTTACTCCTATACCACAGACATTCAACAACTATATCTTGAGCATTTACTGTGTACCAGACACTCACTGTTCAACGCACTGGGAGTATGAAAAACAACAGCAAATATATAAGGTCTCTGCTCTTATGGAATTTTATCTTAGTAAGGAAGGAAGTTGAACAATTGATAAATACAAAATTAGTCAAAAAAAATAGTAGAAGGCCAGGTGTGGTGGCTCACGCCTGTAATCCTAGCACTCTGTGAGGCCGAGGCAGGAGGATCACTTGAAGTCAGAAGTTCGAGACCAGCCTCAGCAAAAGTGAGACTCCATCTGTACTAAAAATAGAAAAATTAGTGGATGTGGTGGTGCACACCTGTAGTCCCAGCTACTCAGGAGTCTGAGGCAGGAGGATCTCTTGAGCCCAGGAGTTTGAGGTTGCTATGAGCTATCATGATGCCACTGCACTCTGCCCAGAGCAACAGAGCAAGACTCTGTCTCAAATGAATGAATGAATAAATAAATAAATAGTAGAGATAAGAGCTGTGTGGAAAATACAAATACAATGATATAATAGAGAATGACTGGATAGCTGCATTATTTAGATGGCCAAAAAAACTCACCTTGAGGAAGTAATTTTTAAATTCTGAGACATAAAATGGAGTCAGCCATGCAGAGATCATTGGAGAACATTATGGAATAAGAAAAAGCTAGTGCAAGGGTCCTGATGTATGCACTGGACTGGCTTGTTGAGAACCATAAAAAAAGCTGGTGAGCTGAGTGCAGGAGGTGAGAGGAAGATAGAGGGAATGGAGGAAGGACAGGTGACCAGGTGATCAGAGAAATGCTTTCAAAGGTTTTTTGAGCCAAGGGCGTGGGAATAGGTGTGTTTGCATACCTGAGAGAGCTGGAAGGGTGGACACTGAAGTCTATAAGCAAAATGATAGGCTCTTTTTAAAGATCACTCTGGTATACAACAAATGAAATGTGAGATAAAAATCTTGGGAGCCAGAGAGGCCAGTCAAGCTGTATGGAGATCAAGCAGGAGACAGGGGTGATTTGCTCTGGAGCAGTGATTCTCAGATGGGGGCATTTTCCTCCCAGAGGACATTTGGCAAAGCCTGGAGACATTTTTGAGTGTCATGACTGGAGGGGCTCTGATGGGGGGTTGCTACTACCATCTGGTGGGTGGAGACCAGGAATGCTGATAAAACATCCCACAATGTGCAGAAGAGCCCCCATAAAAAGAATTATTCAGTGTTAACAGTAACAACTTCATGGGTTTGTAACCTGTGCAACCCCATGGGGCCCTGCCCACATTCAAAGGGCACCGCACCAGATTTATTGCTCTGCTGTTACCATCTTGAAATTCTTAAAAATTGTATCTTCAAACTTATAATTTATAGGTGAAGTCCTTTGGGACAATAAGTATGCCTGTGAGCAATGGAGATAGATGCATTATGTGACTCCCACTCTTTGCTGGCCCTTTGACACGTAGAGTTCATCATAACTGATGAGCACAGAATTCCGGTGGACCCATGGTATGTAGGATTTCAGAGACTCAGAGTGAGTTCAAGGTAATATGTCACATCTATGATTGAGTGAGCAGGGCCTAAAGCCTCAAGTATCCACTTTTCCTGTTTGAAATTGCTTCCGATGCAGAAGGCAGGCAAAGGCTTTCTAAGAAACATGCTTAGGAATCTTATATATCCTTTCTTACTTACGTTATGCCCCTGTATTAACCAACTACTTTGAAAATAATAGCATTGAAGGAAAGGGAAAGAAAAATAGGACAACCTTTGTTCCTTTTACTGTCTCTCCTTTCTTATTCGGAATGACTTCAGAACGTGCACATGTCGAAAAGTGAAATGAAGGCAGTTAGTTTTGTGCAGCGTTTCTATAGCTCCAGTAATAACAAAATACATATACAAACATAAACTGTGAAATATTAATTGCGTAATGTTGGTGATTCTGCATACAAGTTAAATGCTCTCATCCTTGCACTTAAAACTGGCATTGCACGATGTAAAGATAAATGACAACAATCATGCTAATAATTTAGTATTTTAATTTTTTTTTTTACTTAGAGTGACATTTAAGTAGCAAATTAATACTGTGACAAGTCAAAGGAGTGACTGCTGAAAAAAGGAAAACTCTTTATACTATAGCAGTTTTTGTGTCACATTTTTCCTGCATTTTGAACAAGGGACCCTACCTCTTCATTTTGTACTGGGCCCTGGAAATTATGTAGCTGAATCTGGCTCCAAATATCAATAATGCCAAGACTGAGAACTCCTGGTCAAGAGGGTGTCAGGGAAGATGGAGAAAAGTGGGCAGATACAAGATTTGTCCTGAAAGCAGAGTTAGCTGGACTTTCCGGTGGATCACACGAGGGCACTGAGCCAAGGCAGGGATAGCTAGTTTAGGGCTTGAGTAACTGCTAAAGTGGGGAGAAAATCATGTCATGGCATGTATCATCTAATGTTGTAATCCTTACAATAGCGATTATGAGCTATATATATCATTTTTTTCATTCTATAAAGTAAGGATGCAACTGACTGTCCAAAATTCCAAAACCAATAAAAGGCAGAGCCAGAGTTCAAATCCAAAGCCATTAGAGTTCACAGAGAGCTCGTCCAACTGACCGCTCTGCCTGCCGTGATTAGAGGGAGGCTGCGGGCCGAACGCGGTCCACCTACAAATTACGGAGCGAATTGTGAAAGAGCCTGTTGAACAGAGCAAACGACTTTATTTTTCGTCTGCTCTGATCCGTGGATTTTCCTGCTCTGCTGGTGATGCCATAATGAATATCTTTTTCACTATGTCTTGTCAATTCATCTGTCTCCCAATATTGCATAATATCTTAGAGGATGGTTATAGAAATTGAGAAATATGACTGTATAAAACAGAATTTGCTGTGTCTTTTCATTATACTACATTCTGTATTTTATATCATTCATATTTTTCTTTATAAATTCCTTGTCAAATATTTGAGCAGTCATTTACTTTATCTGCAGTTTGTGAGAATACTGAATATACTATCAAAACCCTAAAAAAATGACCAAGACATTCCAATCTATAAAAATCCAAAGTACAGAAATATATTGGAATGTCTGAAAACTCATTCTAAAATGTCATATTCCACTAAACATACAGTGCTGTTGAAATTTATAGCTCTAAAGATGCCCTTGTCTGTTTTTGTTATTTATGTATATATTTGAAAATAATTGATATTGTAATGTAGTATCCCTTTAAATTATACATGAATCCCTTCTATTAGCAACAATAAAATAGCATATGACATAGAAGTATGTTTATGTCAAGGATTTTAGTAATTCAACTGTAAATAATGAATGTTTCATTATTTAACTTATGCTTATTTCTTAACTGGCTCCACCTGCTTGTTTAGATAACCAGAGCCTGAATTTTTCTTTGAATATTTGGATCAAGTTCTAGTAAGCCGAACTCCTTTTCTTCTTAAAATTTGTTATTTCTCATCAAGTATACTGCTGAGAATTTGAGCTGAACTTATTAGTTTCTCAACAGAGCTTTCACTGTCCCAGGAGGTAAAGTAAGATTTATTCCAAGTCAGAGCCAAAATAAAGATATTGGTTTTAGTTCTGCAATAAGCTGAAGTAAGAAAAAAATCTAGCAACCTGCATTATGGCACTCACTATGCTAGGCTGTAATTTATTCATTTGAGTGTCTGCTCTCCCAAACGGCTATGGGGTCTTTGTGAGTAGGAATCACGTCAAGCCTCTCTCCCTGTGCCCCCTCCCCTTTAGAATGACATTCACAATGTAGGATTCCATAAATATCTGGCGAATGAATGAATATTGAAGAAAAGCATTTTATCACTGGCACAGACAACTCCCAAACCTTTGATAGCTATTTCTTCTGACTCAAGGTCACTGAAATTAATATGAATTAAAGGCAAACTATGAAAGTCCGATTTGAAGCACAAAACTTATATTCTTTTTAGCAACGCTCTCATGGAAGACTAGGATTTAACACCCAGATTACAAGCTAATTGTGGCATGAACTTTTTTTCTGGTTGCTGCTGTTGTCTTATAAAGAGGTCATTTTGAGGACTGTTGGATCCGACATGCCTGAACAGCAAAGAAACCACCTGCCTCCTCTCTAGCAGTATAGGGGAGATGTTAGGCAGACACTCTGGAGACATAGTGTCCAACTTCAAAAGCCTGTTCCTTCATTTACAAGCTGTAGGCAAGTTAACAATAATACACATCAATTTCCTCATCTGTAAAATACGGGTAACAATAGAATATATGTCACAGAGGTGTTGTGGTTTTTGAAGTTTAAAAATAAGTACTGAATACAGCTCCAGACACATGCTAATAATGACTGAAAGTCTGATGAGTTGGCTTTGTTAATCTTTCAAAGTTCAAGTTAAACTCTACTTCCCTTGTTAGATCTTCCCTTGGACTCTTTCATCTACTTTAGTTTCTCCCTTTCCTTATGTGTATAGTACATTTTTACTGAAAAAAATGAAATAAAATACATATATATTTACAAATTCTTGAATTTCTTTGTAATTGTTTCATGAGCATAAGTCTTGTTTCTCCAATATCCTTCCCCCATTATAGGGAATAATGGAATTTTTTCTACAGAGACTCATGGCAGCAACTTCTCCGAAAAAGAGCAAGAGCTGGGTGGGGCAAGGTGATTATGTGACATGTCCAAATCTGGAAAGCTATAGGGTAAACATCAGCCTTTTCCTAGGGAGCACTGAGGACCACAACTGGGGAAGCCATATATTTACTATCTTTCATAGGGAAATAAATGTAGACAGAGAAAAGCAGACGGGTGCTGCTTCAATTAAGGAAAAAGAAGAGGCAAGAAGGTTGGAGGTGGCTGACATCTCTGACCCTGTGAGGATGCTGCCGCTGCCCTTTTAGGATTCACAGTCATTGGACCGACAGATTCTACACCACACCCAATTAAGCTTGCTAAATCTCACATTCTACCCCAGTTATCTGTCTGTTCTTGGAATGATCATGATGGATGTCCTGTATTAAGAGGAAATGTATATAAAACAAGCATTTTGAGGTAAAAACTGAGCTTTATATTTAATTCCATGAGTTAATAAACATGTTCCATTATTCCTAAATCCTGTTTTACCTGATCATTGGTGTCCGTTGTTAGCAAAAATGGAAGCCTATACTCTGCTGCAGTAATTATCAAATTACATTTTCTTGAGGTTCTGTAACACCCACCCCTAGAGTGTCATCTCCACATTTTAATGTCTTCTCAGCCTTTTGTATGTTTCCTCCAGTGGAGAGTTTCCCCTCTCTACTACTTTCTGTAGTTTCTATTGCTCGAACAATAGACCTGGTTTTTTTCCCCATGTGAAATATTCTGCTACTAAATAGTGCACACCCTTTTAAACTACACACTGTCTAGACATACTCAACCCTGTTTAGAATCACTGTTGCGTATTCTGTGCTAAAATAGAAAAAAATAATTCATTGAATGTTTCCTCCAGGTCAAATATGCATTTAGTGTTTTCCATGCATTATACCATTTACCTCTCACAAAAACCCCGTGAAGGAGGCATCATTATTATAATCATTCTACTAAAAAGAAAATTGAGGCTTTGAGAAGTTTGTCTGAGGTCACGAATTTAATAAGACAAATCTGAAAATTGTACCAAAGCTAACTCTTATGCTACATTCCTATTGCAAAGAACAAAGATCATATGTCCAGGATGACAATGTTCTCTGTTGAGAACAACACCCAAGATTAGAGGGAGAACCAGGGAGCTACAAGATTGAGTTAAGATTTCTTTAGATTCCCACAAACATCAGGAATGAATTTTATTCTGGCTGTTCTTATATAATTGTGACTCTTTTCCTACCTGCTGATCATTTGACATGGTCCAAATCTGGGAAGCTAGAGGGTAAATACTAGGCTTTTGTATGTACAAGGAGAGTGCATAACTTGCCTAAGTCCACACATCTAGCAACGAAAGAAGCCAGGTTTAAAACCCAGGCATCCAGGCTCCAGAGCCTGTGCCACGAACGGCTCCATCTCTGTGGCGTGTATGTTTATTGCTGCTAAATGTTCTCTGGTGTCCTGGGAATGGCCCTGTTCTCCTCCCTTTCTCACATGTAGCTCTCAAGAATGATTGTTGAATGTGCTGGAAATGTAGCATCCAGAGACAAGGAGGGACTGACTAGAACAGCCAAGCTCTGTTCCAAGCCCTTCCCTAGAAACAGATGTCCTTCAACATCTTAGCTCAGTCAGTCTTGTGACTCCGAGGTGTATAACCTAAGGTGGGCCACCTTTCAAGGTGCCTCTTTTTCAGTGCAAGTGGGGCACATACAGTTGAGAGAGCATCTGCCTCGAGCACTTTTCTGTGTCTTGGGGGACCAGCTCGTAATGAATTCTAGGCTTCTGTTATCCCTTGCTTCTTAAAACTCTCTGCATCTGAGTGTGTTTTGTCTCATGGGAGACAAGTTGGGAGCCAGTGCACAGTGAACCCATTTCACAATCAGTTACGAAAAATATGCTTGGATTCCACAATTAAGTATAAACTTTATAAATGTATTTTATATACATATATATATAATGTCTATACAATATTTCATAGTCCAATAAGGATCTAAACTCATTCTTTATTGCATATTCTTATTTTGTAAATAAAGCATAGTGTTACTCTTATGCATCAATTGATAATCCCTCTTAAATAAAATAAAACCAACACTTTTATCCAATTAATATAATAACAGCTTTTATTATTGAGAGCTCTCTGTGATGCATTGAACTCAATCTTTTCAAGAACTGCCTTTTTTAATCCACTTAGCTTTGCAAGATAGGTATTATTTTTCCAGTTTTACAGGTGAGGAAAAAGAGACTCAGATTAGTTATTTAAGTTAATCAAACTCACACAGCTAAAATGTGTCAGACTCGGCTCTGTGTGGCCCCAAAACTCATGATCATAAACATCATGTTCTGCTGCCTCAAGATTTATTTAACAATTCTTTTCAGTTTATACCCATTTTAAAGTTTATCTTGAGTACTAGATCAAGTGCCTCTGAAATTTCTGCCAGGTCCAAGTATAGGCTTTTGTTCTTTTCCAGGGGATTCATCTTTGAGATCTACCCTAGATCCTGGGTACCATCCTAATTTAATCTAATAAGAGACTTAGTGTCCTGTCACTTGACCATCCCGAGTATGTGTCCTTGTGTGTGCATTCCTTGTATCTCAGAGTTGGCCCCCTGACTCCTGTGTGATAAACCGACCATGCTCAGTACTTCATCACGGACTGAACTGGAGGTGAAGGTGGTAAAAGGGAAATAAAATTGCTCTTGGAGAATTAAACTACAAATCAACGCCTTATGGATGATATCAGAGTAACCTTAAGATACAATGGTCCTTTTTTACAAAAACCTGTTAAAATATAATGGTTCCAAGCCTAGCAATATTTAACTATGGACACATCAAAAGCTCTTTTTTTTCTTTTTTTAAATCAAGTGTCTATCAGAAAAATGGATTGGTTACTAATACAACATGGGAATACTGGCAATGTCTGTTCAATCAGTGCCTTGGGAGAAGGCATCCTAATCAAGGATTCAACCTATGCAGTCTGAGAACAAGTAATTTTTTAGATAAATGCATTGAGCTATGCTATCTTGAGGGACTTAAATATTCAAATCATAATGAATGCACCTGTTTCGATGCAAAGTAACTTTTGACCATATTTTGGCTTTAATGTACTGTGCCACAAGAAAAGAATATTGACCAAGAGATGTGAGTGTCTGATTCCTCTGGAAGTTTTTCAGCTCATGGCAAATTAATACCTAGTCATTCTTGTTCTGAATATCATTTCATGGGAGCTGTGTTAATGTGACTCCAAGTTCAAATCTAATCAAGTCTGGGATATCCCTGACAAGATTGAGTTTCTGAGCGTGGGGAGTTGAGTGTCAGACGTGAAGCCTTAGGAAAACCAGTCCAATGACCTTTTCTGGTGACACCATGTTTTATTTTCCTTTAGGTGCCTTTGGCAACATCTTGCTGTGCTTTTGGACTTCTTTAGAAGAGAAAAGAGTAATCTACCAGGAGATCCTTACTTCCTTCCATGACATAACGGAGGCATAAACATAGTTTCAGTTTTAGCAAGCTGCAGCTTGGTGCATAATGAGACATACAGCCATAAATAAATACTCTCAACGTTTGTGCAAGATCATATTAAGACAGACGCCAAAGCTTGTTGTAACTGTAATACACTGCATATTACTGAAACTTTTCATAAAATTTAATGAGATTCTAACTTATAAAGAAAGAGGCATAAGGGAACTTGTAGTGATATAATTGGATGACACCTTCTGCCCAGAGGGCAAAAGAAGCTAAAATGCATAACTGGTATTTGTGTTCCTAAGTGGAAGAGATTCAGGAAGATATTTAAAATAATATAATAAGTCCAGTTTTGATTGCATTATCTTTTGAAAACTAGAATGAAGATTTTTGAACAAAGGTTTCCAGAAAGGGTAATTTAAAAGTTCACACAACTCAAATTGTATTCAGTAAGATCACTCAAAAGGTGAGTATCTTCTGTAATAAAAATGAAAAGCAGGACTGAGCTAAAAATTCTCTCCAACTCTGGTTTCCAATGGTGAGCCTGAGCTCCCCCAAGAATCTCCTTATTTTAGAGGTGGCACCAAGACCTGGGAAAACAATTCACTTTGATTTAAGCCAGAAGTAAACCAAAAGCTTGAAGGAAATAAAGAAATTTAATGAGCCCTGTGTTTCATTTTCTGTACTTGTTCATTAATACAGAACAGAAAATTCATCCTTGAATGAATGATGCTGTATGTTGGGTCAAGGCGAGAACCAGTGACAACCTCCCCTGATTTAGCTGCTCAAAAGGAATCTTAACAAGCCAGTAAAGGACAGAGCCTGCATTATGTGACTGTGACCGTGTTTGAGCTGTTAATAAGCCTTAGATACACTTGAGGGGATTCTCCAGGCTTCACTTATAACCAGAGAGGTCAGAGGGAAGTCCTAGACTTTTAGCATAGCATACTTTCACCTTTTTTAGGTCACAGGCTACTAAATGCCGAGTTGTAAATTTACTGAAGAAACTATTCCTTCCATTTTTTGCATGTGTAACTTAGAGCACAGGCTTTACGTTTTTTTCTTCCATCTCCACCACTTAGGAGTGTGTGACCTTGGGCAAGTTACTTAACATCTCTAAACCTCAGCTGTCTTAACTATTAAATAGGAATAAAAATATTTACATCACAGAGTCATCACGAAAATTAAATAAGATTAAGTTTCTGAAGGTTTCAACACATTACCATAAATATCTCATAAACCTTAATATTTATTAGTAACAATCTAATCTTTCAACAGGTAACCTATTACAAATTACATGTTGCCTTTCTTACATTACATGTTCCACATATACATTCCATTTTGCATAGAGTATATAAAATAGAGGGTATTTTTGACATGTGTGTTAACTTATTAGGTAACAACATTCAAAAGCAAGTACAAAGCCCAGCTCAAGATTTCAATAAATAGTTGTTTTCTTTTTCTTTTCTCATTAGCTACCATATGTCCCAAAGATGAGTGAAAATCTAGGATGAAGTTAATGATCATTCTTTCTTTATCACGATTTCTAAATGTGATTGTTTTGAATAAATAAACTTGGAAATGTTTGAATAGAAGAAGTTTTATTCATTAGAATTAAGCGGATGTCAAAATTGGCTTTCCCCTGGTTGAGTTTTCCTAATGTTTCAGAAAAGACTTTCAGGATAATGAAGCAGAAATAAGTGTACCAGAAAGTTAATCTTCCTTCCTGTTCCCTCCCCATCATGCCTGAGACAACGCCCCACCAAATGGAACCGCTGTTTACTCCAGAACGTGGTCCAGCATCGTCACTCTCCCTTGAATATTAATATGAAATGATTAATGAACCTGTTGCTCAACGTGTTAAATTAAATAACAATGAAGAGATTAAAGATGCCTTTCCCATTATGGAGAGCTGCATTTTAAGTCCTAATGTGTAAAGTAGACCATTAATTTTCAGTCAGGCTTTGTAATAGGTTTATTTATGAATTTATCTCACCTTTTCTGCAAGCAAGTCATGCAGCAAATACTTATTTCTTCATTCTACTTAAGAATTGAAAGCTGGTTTCTCCAGTAAATAATGCAGAACTCTGACCCTGATATTTTTACATAACTGTCATTTTCAGACCAATTAGTATATTCGGACCAATTAAAATATTCAGGGCTTAATGCCTCACCCTACTTCTGAGACTCCTGCAGTGAAACTGCTCTCTCTCTGGGTATGTAAACACCTAGGGGTCCTCAAAACGAAAATATAATTTGCGATCACAGCATAACTTTAATAGCATCTGTCACTGTTTCCATAGTATCAGATATTCAGCAACTTAGGCTTACAATCAGAATAAATGTAAAAAGCGCCCGTCTCTACTCTACAAGTCTAGATGAATTATTGTTTTTTTGTATATTTCCCCAGATTTTATTATTTTCAGATTGACCTCTCATATGAGAAAGGCACCTTTTTTTTTTCTCCTAGAAAAAAAATCTTTTACATTATTTCTTAGGATGACCAGATGTCTCTCAAGAGGAAATCTGTGAGAATTGCTTTGTGAAGATTGGGGCAAGATGTTACTCATAGAAAAGTGCCACATACCCAAGCTGAATCTGGTGGTTAATATAGGGGACTTTCACATCATCTAGTATATGAGTCAATCGTGTACTTGGACAACATCCTAATGTAGCTCTCTGAATTCAACTTAATATATCTTTTTGTAGGGAGTTCTAAGCCCGGGATATTAGTTTTTCCAGCAAGGTGTTTCACAGACCAGACACCTCCCACTATTACATGATTGATTGGCTACATGCTCCCCCGCTCCTCCCAAGTACCTTGACAATAAGTATAGCACCACAGGGGGGCTTCCCTCTCTAGGGCCGCAATCCATGGAATGTCTGGATGTAATAAGTTCAAGCACACTTCTCACTGGGCTGAAAAGAGCTTCTTGGACTGGGTTCGTTCTCTTGATCTTCTTCCCTATTTCCTTTAATAGCTGTTGTTTTTAACTGAGCTATGAGTCGTTAATGATGTTGTCATGAAGGCTGTAGGACTGATAGGGAGAAGATGTGGTTCTCCTTCCTGGTCAACACCCTGCTCCCACGCTAGGGCAGTGACTGGATAAGCACTCAAGAACTGTTTATCCATCCTGGTGTTCACTGCAAATGTCACATTGATAAAGTAAATCTACACGACAAAAGAGTAAGAAATTTAGATTTTATAAGCTTCCATGGGAAAATGAAAGAGAGAGTTTATATCTCACAGAATACTGCAAACAACTTAATAACATTTCTATTTGAAATTTCTGTTCCTCAATTATGTTTTTCTGCTACCATTGTCTCTACTTTATTTTTACTCTATTTCTTCTAAATAAGTATTTCTAATATCCAGATCCTTTGTTGTCTTAGCATCTTACCTCTGTGCCCAAATTGCATGTCCCCTTAGCAATATAAAAGTCCTTCAAGTAGCTGGACCCACAAGTAGCTAAACTCATTCCCTAGAAGGCAGATTAGCAGCCAGACACATAAAGCAAACTTGACTTTAGGACTTTTAGCTCCTGCCTCAAGCAGTTTACCAACTTGTTCATCCACATCTTTCCCTTAGTGTACAAGCGGCAGGAACAGGGAGAAGGTAGGAAACGGAAGGGAGATTGCACTGCTACGAAAAATAATATTTTCTTCTTTTAATTGTAAACAAATAGATGGAACTGCAGACATGCTATCCTCAACTATGACCATAGTTTTCCAGTATCTAAAAAAGTAGTTAGTTGATCCTCAACTCAATTTCGTCCTGTGTCAAATCACACAGCAGTGTAGGTCCTGTCTACATTCATCAGGGTTGATTCAGGGAAGCAGAACTGCCTTGATTCCTATGAAAGCATAAACTTATTTTAGTAATTCGATCCTATATAACCGCGAGGGGAGCTGTGGAAGTAAAAGTCCAAAGAGGGGAGTTGAAGGAGAGCAAAATCACTAACCAGCCCTGATGCTGGCAAAAAGTCAGAGCTTGCAAGCAAAATATATATATTGGGATGTTGAAGGGGCTGATGAAGAAGTCCATGAAAGGCTTTGGTGCTTTGCAGCTACTGCAAATTTGCAGCCACGTGTCTTGTGTTGAATCTGAATTCATTCATTGTTGATTAGTAGGAACGGTGATTGGGAAGGAGAGCAGGGAATACAGCATGGAAGAGTGAAGACACAGGAGCCCACCCACACCTCCCTGTGGGCCTCTCACCACCACTAACTAATGGGAATTTCAGAACACATGGCTGATACTTCACTTCATCTCCCCAATCTCATGCAACTTTACTTTCAACCAACTTTCACCCTGGAAATAAAGGAAACCATATAGGAAAGGAATTCCCAGAAATGCGGTTCCCAGAATAACCAAGTCGACAGCAGAACAGCTCAGCATGCTGTCCCAAGAGGAGTCAGATACTGGTGAGTGTGTTCCTTGACATTTTACCCACAAACTGATCAATTAAGTTGAGAGTTGTTAGCCATCAAGACATGGAATGCCTGTTTCAAGCAGATATATCAAGCATTGAGTTAACACCCAGTTAATGCAAAACATTAAGAGAGATAGGTTGATTTGGAGATGATTTTTACATGCCTGTGCACATGCACACACACACTTTTTCCTTGGGAAATGGTTACCTACCATGAATTCTACTACAGAGTCTTTGGCGCATGCGAGGTGCTTAATTCATGTTTATTGAATAGCTGAGAGAACCACACAAGCTATAAAATAAAAGAAGGGGCTTTTGTTTTGTCCTAAACACTCTTGACACACACTCCTAAACAACTGAGCTTAAAACAACCAGTAAAATGAGAAATTTGTATATTTTGTATATTTGTATAAAGAGTAAATAACTTCATGCATCATAACCTGCTTTTTGCCCAATATCATTGCTGCTTCTACATTGCTTCTGTGTAAATAATCTTCAGCTTACATTTCTCCTTTTTCTTCTTTCCCATCTGAATGTCCGTTTTATAGCTTTCACATTTATTTCTGATATATTTTTTCTCACCTGTCCTTATCTCTCTTTCCTTTTTGCTCTTTTTAGTTTTAACTTTTCTGTTTGCTCCTCATGTAGCTTCTTTTTCCTTTTATCATTGTCCAAAAATCAGGGAACCATTTTAATTGGAATGTTTGGTTTCACAGGAGAGAAAATCACAGTTCATCTGCCAAAAATGTTGTCAGCATCAGGTTCCCGAGTGTGAGATTGGAGGTTTTTTTCCACTCTGCTGGCATACACACCACCCATACTGGATCACAGTGTTCTAACGTTGGGGGAAATAGCAAAATGCAATTTCAGAATCTTAGGATAGAGAAAGAAATTCTTTTTATCTTACGTGAGCAGTGAGTTCTCAGTCCTTTTCCATTTTTTTTTTTTTTCCCACTTGGACAGTCGTATGTGATAGCTTTCCAGATGGAGTTGTAGCTGCAGTTCTGAAAGTCTATTTTGTTTTGCTTTTGTTTTCTTGGACTTTGCAACCTATGCCTGGTACTGCTCTCTATAATAATGTTATATTGAGAAGTGGAATTTTGAAATGAGTAATAAAATTCTGGGTTTGACTGTGGATTTATAGGCATTTATATAATACATTTGTAGGTCACTGGGCCTGGGATGAAAATATTAATTAAGTCCTTGGTTTCATACAATATATGCCATTTGAATTCATTAAGTTTTAAAAATTATTTACTAGTTATTTAGCTTTTATGGTGGAGAGAAAAATCTCTTGTTTTTCAGGGATATCTTACTTTCTAGTAAAGGAATTCATCTCTACATTTTTTTTTTTTGGAAGTACTATCTCTAAGTTCCAAAGACTAAACTTTCAGAACATTAAAAAAAAAAAAAGATATCTAATCCTAGCATCTTATATTATACATGCTGGAAAGAATGACCACAGAAAGGTAGTTATTAAGAAACTTACCGAAAGTTACTTTGTTATTTTGTGGAGAGCTTACTTCAGAAAAAAAAGAAAATGGCCTATATAAATCAGACCCTGTTTAGTGAGGTATATCAAAGTTGCCAAACTATGGGATAAACAAAGCCACCCAAGGACAGGCCCTAGAAACTACACAAAGAAATCGGGGGGGGGGGGGGGGGTGGGGGGGCGGCTCATGCTGGTAAAACTAGCTATATGGGGGGCTGTGGGTGGGGCGGGG
>CAUYSK010037360.1:0-27949 GCA_963575035.1 Avahi laniger
TGTTTTGCTTTGTTGTGTTTGTAAATAAAACTCTGAATGTAGATGTTCAGAGAAGGTTAATCTTCAATTTTGGCTTCTATAGGGATTTTAGGAGGTATATATGAACTAGAAAAAAACAGAGGCCTCCTGTTTACAAGTTCGAAATTCCAAGTACAGAGACTTATGTGTTATATTTAACTTTAGATGTTGGGAGATTCATGTTTCATATTAAAATGACATTTTTTCTTTTACAATGAGGCATTTTACCTAACTTTTTAAGTAAGCTATCATGATACTTCTGCCGGCCCTATTTCAAATATCTTTGTGTCTCAGGGTAGTTGCTAAACATATAGTTTCTTTTATTCCAGGTTAAGCATCCCTAATCCAAAAATCTTCTATTATAGGTTCAGCATCTCTAATCCAAAAATCTTCTATTACAGGTTAAGCATCCCTATTCAAAAATCAAAAATCTGAATGCTACAAAATCTGTAACTTTTGAATGCCGACATGACACCACAAGCGTACGATGAAGAAGATTCTGTTAATACTGCAGTAAAATTGTCTATACACGACATCATGAAAATGTGTTGTGGACTCACTGAAGGACCACAGCAATGTGCATTCATAAAAGAACAAGAAATTATGTCAGTTTATAAAATCAAAGAGAGACTTCTAAGACAAAAAAAATGTTGTTAATGAGGCAGATGACTCTGGAGAAAACATTTCTTAAAAAGCCATCCAGCAGAATGCCTCCTCATCCCTAGAGCACCCACTTCGGGGACCGTCAACTGCTTCTGATATTTCTCCTCACCTAAAAAAAGTAAAATACAGTGTACGGTAACCTTTTAATCAAAACACAGCATTGTAAGTGGAAACTGAAAACCTCCCGTTGTTCCTTGTGGTTGTTTAGCAGCTAATAGAAGTATTCTAGAGATGCTACTGCTCCGCTTAGTTACTCTGAACATATTATGTGTTTCATTGTATTTAATATTTTTTACTGTTGTTAAATACTTATGTGTGAATAAGTGTAAGAAAATGATTGCTTATAGGTAGCATATAGATTCAGAGTCAGAGATGATGGTAAAGTCAAACGACCACAGATGATCCACATGTAAGATTTATCATGCTGCACTCTAAGAAATGAAATATTTGAGATAGAAAGTAGTATTATAGTCTTCAAAGTTTCTTCATAAGAATGGTATCAAACACACTGAAATAGTGACACTTTTGCTTTCTGATGGTTCAACGTACAGAAGCTTTGTTTCATGCACAAAATTATGAAAAATATTCTATAAAATTACTTTCAATCTATTTATCTAAGGTGTATATGAAACATAAAGTAATTTCGTGTTTAGACTTGGGTCTCATCCCTAAGACATCTCATTATGCATGTACAAGTATTCTAAAACCCGAAAAAAAAAATCCCAAATCCAAAACACTTCTGGTCCCAAGCATTTTGGGTAAGAAATACTCAACGTTTTTATATATAAAGGCCTTCCGTGTAAACAAAAGCACTTAAGCCCATGCACAATGTTGCCACTTCAGCGTGCTGGAGACTCTCTCCAAAGAAGCTGAGTATAAAAGGGCAGACACCACTTGGAGTGGTATTGGACCCATTGAGCAGATTGGGAAAACCATAACCAGTTTGCCCTATTTTGTATGAATTACTCCCATAGCAGATTTTAGACTTGCTGCGTACAGCCATTTTAGAAGGTATATTAGGAATCATTTAGGCTTATTCCTTTAGCCAACTAATCTTTACTTTTTATCTCATTTTATGACAAATATGAAACCAAAATATTTCTATTAATAACAAATCAGGTATGAACATCAGTGTCAGTAGCTACCCTACCATAATAAATCAATGAAAATATAAAATAGTGTAAAAATGAGTATTCATTAAAAATAATTTCATGTAAATGAATAAGACAAAATTCAAATACAAAATTATTGTTTGCTTTCGTATCTTATTTGAATTTTGATTCAATAAAATGTAATATTTTTCTAGATTCTAGATTTTTATTATATAAAAATAATGATATTAGACTTTTTAAACAGGAGAATCTTTGTAAAAGTAATAATAAATAATTATATATTAAATTAACTTCTGGATATAGTATTTGAAAGCCAAATTATGTTTTAAAAATTTTGTAAATAGGTTACTTGTAAAAGTTTATATTTATCATGCTATACTCTAAGAAATGAAATATTTGAGATAGAAAGTGGTATTATAAAATAGACTTTAAAGTTTCTTCCTAAGAATGATATCAAAACACACTGAGTAGAAGAGAAATAAAATTTTTAAAAAACTGTGACAATGCCTAGAAATTTAAGTTAGAAGCAAACCAGAGTTATATAAAGACATACATATGTGTACATGCATTATTACTTATCATTTTACATATTCATTCAGTAGTCATTTATACATACTACAGAATATACAATATATTACAGATTCAGATATATATAAATATAAATAAACAATTGTATATAAAAACTAAGTATATTGGGCATTGAGTAGAATGACTATTACAGGTGTCTTTTATGATGAGTAAACACAAAGACGTTAGTTCCTAAAAAGAGAAATGCATACTAAATCACTTTAGTTGTTTTTTTTATTTAAATTCATTTATTTTCAATTTAAAAACACAAGGTATTTCTTCTTTGCATTTAAGGCAAAACATTAAACTGTAGTGTGGTTTGGATAGTCTATAGGCGAAGAAACACAGCCTGCGGTAAGCAGCTGCACACCAACTGTAGCTTATCAACTCTACTGTTTCTTTAAAACCAACATGGTTTGGGCTAAAGCTGGTAATCAAAAAGGAATATGTTTTTTGTTAAAGTTTCTTTTTTTCTGTTCAGAACTTAGTTCTCAAAAACATGAATACCAAAAAGTAAAAAATAAATAAATAAAAAATACTGTTTGTTTTTGAACTCCCCTTTTTCACTGATGCCGGCCTCAGTCTGTGCCACGTCAGTTTCAAAGTGTCAGTTACAGCAGCGGAGCAGCTTTGGTTTAATGGGCTGTTATGCAGCTCTCTGCGGTGGGTTTTTCTTGCCCACTTTGTAAATATGAACTGACAGAAACTACTGGGAAGAGACTGAAAACAGTACTTTAGAGTAGCAATTGGCATATCATGTACCTACTTTACTTACACATCTAAAATACACTTCTCAAAATATTTTACAGGCGTTTCGATTTGACTTCATCCATATATGCAACCACTCTTCAACTCTTCTGCAGGATTATTTGATTCTTAAAGATAAGTCATAATATGAGACATAATGGGGTCAACCGATTACAAAAATTATCTGTTATTTCACTTACCGGCAATTGTGAAATTCTTCAAAAGAAAGAGCTTTATTCATATTATGTTTAGAATATCAGATAAAAAAGTTTATAGAGAAGAATCTGTTGTTTACATTATTTGAATACTTTCTTCATTCAATTGTTTTTCACTAAAACTTCACAAACTATTAACAAATTTATGTCAGCAGGTGAATAATTTCAAGTTTTATAATAACACTCCATTGTGACAGTTTTCAGATTAATAGGATGCTATAATTTTTGTTGGTCTTTAAAAATATATGATTTCATAAAATTAAGACAGGCAATACAAAAATGATGAAAAATGTTATCTGCAGTTCTAATAATAAATAAGCAATAGAATACCTGACTTTGTAATAAGGAAAAAGGATTCTTCATTTGGGTAACACACAATTAAATGTGTGGTGACTTTGAAAATAGCTTGGTAAAATACATATTTTCTACGGGATTTTTAAAAGGGCTTCTAAATAATTATACAACTTATCCCAGAATGTAACAGTTGTGAAAATTAATGTGTCATATTTAATTTTAAAAAATGTGAAATAAAGGCCAAAGAATAACTTTATACTAAAAGTTATTGGAAATAAAAGCAAGTTTAATTATTTAGCACTAAAGTACTTTTGATTACTTCTCAAGCTTAATCTAGAGATAATAAAATAAGTTTTGAAGTTATTTTCCCACTTATATATAACAATCATTTTCATAGCTAAGTAAACTAAATGAAAACAAAATAAAATTAAATAAAAATGTTCTTAACATAAAAGTCACTATCATTTAGATATAAACACATTTGCATACAAAGTGCTTGTAAATTATGTTTCCAATGTTATCTTTTATTGTAAAATATTTATTTGGGATTATTAAAACAAATGACAGTACATGTACAGAAAAACACATAGAAAGATGTCAATTCCTTGAAAAAAAATCAGCTTTCACTGAGAAAAAGGTAGAGGACATTATTATGCTGAAAATAAATATAATAGACTTACTCTCAGAATTCACAGTATCATTCATATAGACAGTAATGGCTTGATTCCATTAATGGAGAAGGGTAAATAATAGTCTATCTTCATTTATGGTGTGAGAAAACGGAGGACGGGAGGGACACAAAATTTGCACCCATCACTATCACTTAGAGAACCGGCATTACTGACTCATCACTTTAATTGTATTATTAATATTATTTTTTTTCCTTTAGTGTGATATAATGATCCTCACACATGCAATTTGTGAGTAAATGCACCTTTTTCCTTGCTTGTGGAAGGCAGCAGTCATATTCAAAACCCAAGAGTGACAGAACTGCTTCTCTGGAGCAGTTCTCTATGAAAGCTTTTCACATGAGCAGAATGCTATGCATGTTGAAATACCCGTTGCCCACTTTTACAGCCAAAATTCCTATATTTGTGATTTGAATGCAGAGATACCCATAGTCACTCTCAAAAGGATTTATTTAATCCGTGTCCTGATATCATTAGCACTGACAGGGTTTAAGGTAACACTCAGAGAGATAAACAGTTCTGATATATTTCTTCAAAGAATGTGTTCTGTCAGTGAACGTGTCCAAACGCATCAGGGCATATAAACATGCCTCAAGGGGGTTTACTTAACAAGTAGAAAATGATTGGGCCAAGAGAGTACCAGGGTTTTGATGGCTTGTGGTTTGAAATTGAGCATGAACCTTTGTGCTCTTAAACAGAATTTATCTATTTGTATCTATCTTGACTCAAAAAGGAAGCAGTCAATGCTAAGTATGGCAGAGTGAGGGCAATTATGGTTATAATTATAAAAATCAATTTAATATAAAGATTCTAACACTGCAAAAACACCTTGAAATAAGGCTGGAATGAATTGGCTTTTCTTTCACAATTTTTAAAGCACCGATATAGGAAAAGTCTGAAGATCAATCAAGGGACAAGAAGTTTGAAACCAGCTTGCTAATTTATTTTCTGAGCCATTTTCCTTGACTAAGTGAATACATATTTCATTACTTCCACGAGCATGCTAATCATAAAACTACCTATTATCATTCAACTAAAGGGTCACTGGTTTTAGGTTTTGGAAATAAAGTGTTAACATTGTTTAAAAACACTTTGTTATGAGGAAGAATCATTTTTTATGGCATATTAAATTGTGACTAAATTCATTCCTGAGGAATTATTCTATACGAATTATGTAAACATTTTGTTGTAAAGCTCCCACAATATGATATGAGATAGCTTTCATATCTTAAAGATATATTATCTTTAAGAAAACTAAAGCTTTTTCTAGCTTGGATTTTTCCTTTTCTGTTGCAATATAGTGCATTTGATCAGGTGAGTTCACATTGACAAGCTAAGATAATTAATACAAATAAGCAACTTGCACAATAATAAATGTTCTTTGGAAAAAAGACTATTATTGAAGCAGAAACAATTACTGAAGTCTAATCCTCATAAAATTAAGCAAATATCACAAGTAATGATTGAAGTTCTCAAAAAGTCTCTCCATGTGTGCAAACAACATAGCTGAGCTGATCATTGTTTTATTCTTTTATAATTTGATTCCATTCTATAGATTGGATTTTTAAACCAACAGGCAAACTTAAATTCACAGTAGCTCTTCAATTAAGACTAAATAAATAAATGTAGGTCATCAGGAGAACAAAATACTAATCCTATCCTACTGCTTAGAAGCTTATAATTATGAGTCCATAGGCAGAGATCCTAACCTCTTTCAATTTTTATATCCACTAAATTTGCTAAGACAAATTTCACTTGCAGCTCTATAGGTCAGAGTCCTAGCTCATAATGGATTTCATACATATTTACCATTAAACACATGCACATTTATCTCACAAATGAAAAATCAAACCTGCATCTTTGAAATCATTTCAATTGTTTGATTTATTAATGGTGATTAAAATTTTTTATCTCACTCAATATGTCCTAGTTGTTTTTGAAAAGAATATCTTCTTACGTAACAAGTTTTCCGTTGCCGCTATATATTAGATAATGACTTAAATTCTCCATCCATTTTGAGAAAAGCTCTCTTTCTCCAGTCAATGAAAAGAAGAAAAGAGAGAAGAGAGAGGCATGTGGCCAAATCTTTCAATTGTTTGTATTACAATATGTAAGTTACCCTAAAGATTCCATTGCCTACCAAACACTGAAAAGCAACTATTTCTCTCATGTACAGTTTAAAGATAAAACCACAAATATTCACACATACTAATACACATTTAACATGATCTGACCCTAAATACTTAAACAGAATCAGGATCTCGGTTCTACTAATAATAACATTTTGACCTTATGATATGCTATTGATTTTTTATGATAATGGGACTGTATCAGATGATTTCTGGGATTAACTATAGGATATTCCCTGAGAATGACTGAGGTCCCCGAACCGCTTCTTGAGCATTTTTTTAAACATTATGTTTCATTTAGTACACTATATAAGCAGAAAATTAAGATAGAAAAATTCAATATTTTATAATATTTTGAAATTTCCATAAAAAAAGAATGACTGAATCTTCTACTGTTTCCTTTATTTTATCTTCACTATAATTTGGATAACATAGATTTGATAATGGTATTACTTCTAATCAATTATCCCTAATCATGAAGATGGTCACCTATGGAAGAAAATGACATTTTAAATACTAGCAATATATAAATACAGTAGAAAAGATATCCAAAATTCTCCAATGTGAAGTCAATTCAATTATGCAAAGCCTATGTGTATGACCCTCAAGATACACATATGAACTCACAAAACATATGTCAAATAAGTTAAACTCACATATAATGTTTATTATTCCCCTTGGTTTTTTTTTAAAGGATAATTTTAGAGAAAACCTACCAATCTTTTTTTACTTTATTTTATATCATCAAGGAAGAGGATCAAGGCTTCATCTTCATTTTGAAAGAGAGACTACCTTGTGATGAGGGGTAAAAGAGAAAAGGTCATTTTTCCTAAGGCAAGGTACAAAAGTTTAAGGGCTATCAAACTATTTAGAAGGGGTGGAGGTTTCTTTAAGAATTTGACAGCCAGCATCCTTGACATTTATCTTTTTCCCTTTCTCCTGGCCCTGCCCCAAAAGGAAGATGAAAATGCTCTTAAGAAATGTAAGTGATCTCTACTGACCTGTGACTTTTGTATAACCATGGCCTCTGGCATGTGACTGCAGTATGCATTTCTTGTCCAAACAGGTGAGGGAATTGAGCACTAGCCTAAAGGAATGTGTGTGTGTGTGTGTGTGTGTGTGTGTGTTCAGAACTGAAAGGTGAGGAATTTGAAGAAAAAGTGGAGGTGAACCTGGGGCAGTTAGGGAAGGAAAAGGTAACTTGCACATTTTTGCCTTTTGAGAGAAATCAGTCTTATTATTCTAAAGTTTACTCATCTCATTCTCAATCCATGCTCACTCTTCCTTAATTTCCCTCAGATACTCCGTTAATTTTCTCTCAAAATAATTTTCTTTCAAAGAAATACGGTCTTCATACTGGGAATAAATTGAAAAATAGCTTCCAGTCTCTAAAGACTTTCTCACATGTGATAGAACACATTGGCTTGGGGAGAGAGAGGTCTTCAATCTGTTATGAAAATGAATGAAATTTTATCTCAGATCTTGCAAAAACACTCCAGGAGAGCACAGGATACATTTGAGGAAGGGAAGTAGGATCCTTTCCCTTTACCTGAGCCATAATCTTTTTGAAAAATAGATCACTTAAAATACAGTCATTAAAACTTTCTATAAATTACACATTTTACTCAGAAAGGGAAACACGATATAGGAAGATGTATTTTAATGATAGATTCATTTCCCTGTAGAAAACTACTTAAACGCAGTAATAAAAACTGGGAAATTATTTCATCCATATTTCCTTTAACCTTTCAGGGCATCTGCTCAGGTTTGTTCAGAGAGAGTCATTTTACACATACATAAGCAGACACTGTCAAATTTAAAATAAAAGATGAAAGGGAAAATCAGCTCTAACATCATCAATACTCCCTGCTGTAAAATCCTACTCATTTTATGTTTTTTTTTTCCTTAGTTCACAGAAATGTTTCATATAAAATATGAAAAAGACAACCTTGCCCTGCGCTTCCACCTGATGGTTCCTCTCTCACATCGATCTCACCTGCTCGTTTCATCCCAGGAGCTGTGGGACCAGACCCCAGCACACAGTGTCAGCAGCAACTGCCTCTCAGCCAGACACGCCTAAGGGGAAACAATGGGATGTTTGTGAGCCCAGAGGGGGCTAGTTTGCTCTGGTTCAAAAATCAAACTCCATCCAGAAGCTGACACCAGCTCTCTATAAAATGCCCTACCTGGCAGCCATCTTGAAGGTGAAAAAGTTTTCCTAAGGAATTTACTTTCTGAAAAAATAAGAACTAAATTGAACATGTAAAAAAAAAAAGGAAAAAAAAGGTAACATGCTAAAGTTGGCTCACATCTGATATTTGATCTTTAGGCTACACTTCTATGGTTGCTTTCTAAAAAATAAGGTGTGGTCTTTGAATTTAGCATAGAAAGAGAATGACTAAAGGTCATTAGATTCTATAAGATATTACTTACTTGGATGGATGTGTATAATTGATAGAATAACAAACACTCCACATGTTTGCCAAAAGCAACTCTTCCACCTGCTTAAGGCAGGAAAAGTTTGTGCTAGGTGAGAAGTTCTGAATGTTGATTTTAATATTTGTAGTTCTTAACTTGCAGTTCAAGATTAGTGCATGTAGAAATGGGAGGCAAAGGCATTTGGTAAATGGCACACTTAATAGCAAGGCAATATTGTTTTCATGTATTTTTAGTTAATGGCAAGTGCAGGGTAGGGAAGAAAATGAGAAGGCACAGATAATAGATTCAAACGTTTTCTTTATAAAGTTAAAAGTCATTTTCTTCAGCCTGCTGTTTCAGCATGCAAAATATGGATAGTTACCTACAGTGTATTCTTCATTTTTGTAAAGATCATCTCACCATCCTGTGCACCAAATACTGCATATGATAAGTGCTCAATAATTTTTTAATATACATGATTCATGATGTTAATCTCAAACCAAGGGCTAAGTATAGTCATGAATCCACAGACTAATGGAAAAATCTGATTATGACTAAATTCATTGGAATTATGTTCCTTTGGAAGAAATAAATGCCTCCACTTAAAAAAAATTTAAAAGGCATTCTCCTAAATGAGATAGAAATGTACTTATCTCCTTCACAAACATCTACAGCTTCGGAGTCTAGGACTAGTAGAGTGGCTCTAGTCTTGCAAGTCCTCATGAACTTAGAGTTTCTTCAAACTCATACACTCATCATCTCTAGGGTCTGTCCTTCCTTTTCATGATACAAGCTGTTTCCAGACTGCACATGAAAGGGGAGGACATTTTTTAAAAAGAGACCAAAGTGCATAAGCTGGCTGACAATTTAAGAAAGCTTTCTGGAAGCTGCCCCAGAACACCTTCTCTTAAAATATCTCATTTAAGAAATTAATTACTTTACCATATCTGGCTGCAAACTGCCAACCAAAAAAACCAAAAAATTAAAACAACAACCAAAAAATTATGATGGAAGGAGGAGAACAGATACTAGAGGACAAGAGTTATTGGAGGATCCCCTAAGTGTTTCCTTTTAATTGATAAAGTAAAATGCAATATTCCACTTGAAATGATTTCTTTCACTACAAAATATTCTTCATGTCTTGTCTCAACTCTGAAAACAGACTGTAGGAAGGCAACACAGTGGGCATGCTAGCAGAGTTTGCAAATAGGAATTTAAAATCAGAGGAGCTACTGTTAACACCCTGAAATTCTCTGAAAACAAGATAGGGCTTGGAGCTGGGGAAGTGGAGGAAAACATGATGGCCGGGCAGTAAATGGGCATTTCAGTCAATCACGTGTCGTCATTTTGCACTATGTTCACTGTGGTACATGTGAAGACTCCCTGTTTATAGACTAAAATCTTTTTTTTTTTTTAAATACAATATCTTGACTTTGGAAGTGTTTGGATTTATTTTAGAAATATTTCTAAATCTTATATCAAATTTATAATACATTGAATATCCTGTCCACAGTTTCATAATTAATATTAATTTAATAATGACATTATGTTGCCTTTGTGAAAAAAAGATCTGTGCTCAGTTGTGAAGGAAGTGTTGGAATCTACCCCGTTATTTCTCTACTCACACCTCCAAATGACAGTGGCCTCCATTTGATGTTTCCAGTTTATTTCAATATTGCCAAATTGTTCCAGTATCAAGTCTTATTTTTTGTTTCATTTTAGAAAAAGTGGAGTAGGCCTATACTTTAAAAAGTTAAATAGTATTTTCAGGAATGTACTACCACACATACATTGGTCTAGACTCTAGAAAGTATATGGTTAGTATCAGGGAAAAAAGTCAAAATATGGCCTCACATTCCCCAAAAGCTGTAAACTGAATCACTTTGATCTTCTTCATTTTTTCACTTTGATTCTCACAGAGTATTTATAACCTCGTATGTTTATATGACCTCATGAACTTATGGGAGTTTCAATAGCCAGTTAAAACACACAGTATGTTTTTAAAAACCAAACATATTTTAATAAGAAGGCTAAAAGCTGATAGCATTTTCCCAGACTATACCAAGCATTAATTATCCTTCCTCTTTCTTGAGTCAAAGATTATAAGAAAACGAAAGGGCATAACCTTAGTCCATCTCTATAGCAAAGATTGCAACAACAATAAAACATATCAAAATGTGTTTTGTTGAAATGTTGAGATTAACATTTGAAGACTTCCCCTGATACCTCACTTGGCTACACATTTGTTTATACTCGTTATAAACAAATTCAATTTAGATACTGGTATTTGACTGGCTTGGTATATACTTAAAAGAATAAAGTTTGAGATAGAAGTAGACACTGAAAGTAAACACAAAAAAGTTCTTGTATTCAAACTTTTAATTGCAAATTCACCAGTTTGACTTGCTATTGTCTGGTAACTACTAATCAAAACAAAAAAATTAAGTATAATTTGAATTGAAAACTATTAAATTTTGTTACAAATCTCATACTTTGCTGGGGGGTAAAAGAGGATATAAGCATAACCTAAAAATTAAGCAGCCATGTAGCACCAATGTAATATTGGTGAAACGCCAGAAACTAAAACAATAAGATCTTTCAAGAAAATGATGCAATGGAAATGCAGCTAGGCATGTATGTATGTATGTATGTATGTATCATCATGATCTATCTCCTATCAATCAATCTATCTCTCCAAATTAGCAACAGCTTAAACTGGTACCAGCAGAAACCAGATCAGCCTCCAAAAGTCCTCATAAGACATGCCTCCCAGTCCATTTAAGGCGTCCCCTGGTTGTTCGATTGCAATGGATCTGATACACACTTCACCCTCACCATCAGTAACTTGGGAGCTAAGATGTGGCAACTTATTATTGCCAGCAGAACAATAATTATCCCCACACCATGCTACAGCCCAGAACAAAAACTAGCTCAGCCTAGCTGAACAGAGAAAGTGCATGATACCACATACTTCTAATTCTTGCAGGTGCAGTTGGGGTAATGATCTGACCAATACCATGACATCTAGCCCACCTCTAGCAGTGCTGAAACCCCAGAGTCACTGCCTTATATCTGTTTCATCTCCATCCCCAGTCATTTTTCAAACTATGTGAACAGTTTAGTTAAAGATGACCTCTCCTTTTTCTGTTTATAGACTTAGATAAACAGTCCTTTACAAGTTTTACAATTTTACAAGTAAACATTTTAGATTTATGCTTTGGAACTACAGTTGCTCATTTATAAGAAAAGGGTACTACAGGGGAATAACTATGGAACAACCAGGAAATGGCTTGGAATTGAAGTAACAGTAGCGTCCATGGATTCAAATTTTTTGGGGCGAGGGGTGTTTGAAGGAGTGAAAAATTGAGCCCACTGCCAAAGCACCATCTTGACACCTGGAAATTTGTTAATTCAGATTAACATTAAGTTTCACTCTTGTCAATGGAGTGTTTGACTGAAAATAAACGAAGTGTTGGATATTTAATTCTTGACACAAGAAAACTGGTTCATCAGCAATCAAAATATAGACATCTAGTGAAAGCTTCAGAATAAGAGACACTCTCAGAAAGAATATTTAATGGGAATGAGGGAAGGAATCAGAGTCTTGGGAGCAGTACATCGCTCCACGCCTAGGGAGGTTGAAATCATGAATCCTCAAAATAACCATTGTTTCCAAAAGCCAAGTGTACCAAGGCACTAACGAGTAAGAGAAGGTAGCTTGGGGTGCTCAAGGAAGGAGAAAAAATTAAATGGACATTTCATTGTATATCTTAGTTGACATACGAAATACAGGATCACCCATCATCCTAAGAATAAATATATTTTACTACACAAACGAAAAGATTTAAAAGTTACAAATGTCTGGACAATGGTTAAAGAGTTTCTTCAAAAAGTGAAAAAGAAAGAAGAAAAGAGTGGTCTTTGTAGTATTATGAAGTAAATCATCCACAGAAAGGAACATATAGGTTTATCATTATGTCAAAACAGGATTATAACTTGCTTTCAGTTAAAATACATGTAACACATATGATAAATTTTAAAAATTGATAATATTCTTAATAAAGACTACCAAAAAAATCAAGGCAATAATAATCAGATTCATCGTGTTCAATTCTGCTATGTTTTACAAAGATGATCTTGAATAGTAATGAGTCCTCAATGAATCCTGTGCTTGGTATCTGTTATTACATAACAAACCACCCTAAGACTTGGTGATTTATAACAACTATTTATTATCTGTTACTGTTTTTATGTTGACTGGACTCAGGTTGGTGATTCTTCTACTTCATGTCATATTGGATAAGACTGAAGTCATCTGGGGGCTCGATTAGTCTGGAATATCAAGATAGTTCACTCGCATGACTGGGAGTTTATGTTGGCTGTTGGCTGGGAACTCAACTGGGACTTTGCCAAGTGTTGCTTAGGTCTCTCACACAATGACTGTTGGGTTCCAACAAATGTTCCAACAGTGAATATTCCAAGGGATCCTGTCAAATGCTACCATACTCTAAAGGCTTATATTTGGAATTTGCAGAATGTCACTTGTGCCCCATTCTGTTGGTCAAACAAATCACTAAGTCACCCAGATTCTAAGACAGAGGATTAGACTACATCTGTTAATGAAGTAATAAGATCTCATAGAAGAAGTGCATGTGGGATAGAAGTTATCACTGAAGACATTGTTGGACAGTATAATCTGCCATAGTTTTCAAAGAATGATCCAGAAAATTTAAGGTATTGCATGTAACATGTATGCCAGGGAACAAAAGGAACACTCACTGAAGGTACTGGGAGGGCAAAAATATTGCAAAATATGTTCTATCATAGCCCCTTCTCTCCCTCAAAATTAACTATTGCCCTGTCTTTATGGTAATAATGTTATAATTTCATTATGCTTTTATCACTCAGTATATCCCTAAATACTATGGTTTAATCTTGTCTATTTTTTTACATGTGGTTAGTTGGTTAAGTCTATTTAAACTGAAGGCTCCCTTTCCATTCCTTTTTTATCTGTTCAAGAAACAGGGTCCTTTGCTGATTGCCTAATCATGCCTTTTTGAAAATTAAGATAAATTTATATTCAATATCTATACTCATTACTTTAATAGTGTTTCAAAATGTTGATATTTTAATTCTATTAATATAATGTCTTGTTAATTTATTAAATGGAATGATTTTATTAAAAAGATACTTTATCTCATCTCTAGTTTACTCAGTAATTCAGTTCATATAAGAAAGACTTGATTCTTTCCCAAGAAAGACTTGATATCTTTACCTAGTGTTTCAGATCATGAATTGATTTCTCTATTCAAGGAAGGCAGTGTTTAAGATAGCCCTAATGAATCTTTCTTGTTTAATTCTCTCCTATTGAGTGTGGTCTGGACTTAATGATTCACTTTTAATAAAGAGAATATGACCAAATATGCATGTCATTTTCAAGATTAGGTTATAAAAAGATTGCATCTTCTGTCTTTCTACACTGTCTTGCTTTCTTCCTCACTAGCTATGGCAGAAGTCGGCTACCATTTTGTGACCTATGGAAAAATTCATGTGGCGAAACACTGATGTCTTTGGCCAACAACCAGTGAGGACCCAAGGCTTGTCAGTAGCCACATGAGTGAAATTCAGAGCAGATTCTTCCCCAATAGAGCCTTGAAACTGTGAGATAAAAAGATGTTGTTAGTTAAGCTGCTAAATTTGGAGGCAATTTGTTACTTAGTAATAAATAACAAATATAATAACCAAATCTGAACTCATAGATTTAAACTAGTTGACAATTTCAATCGATCAAAATGCTTTACTTTATTGAAGCTAAATTGGCTGATTTGGGAAAAATGGAGACCTTTGTACGTGACTCTATTAGTCTTTGATAGCCTTGCTAATCACAATGACAAAATTTGTTCTATGTTTATCTTGTATACTTTCTAACTCAGAACTGGATACAACCATTCTCTAAGAGACTCTGATTTCCTTCTTTCAATGTAAAAATGATATTTCAAAAGTGCAATCAAGATTTTAAGTACAGTTGACCCTTGAACAATGCAGGTTTGAACTGTGCAAGTGCCCTTATTATATGCATTTTTTTCAATAAATACAGTTGACACTGTATCTGCAGGTTCAGCATGGGCAAACAAACATGGATCGAAAATATACTGCTCTGGGATGCCAAGCTCTTGGATGTAGAGGGCCAACTTTTTTGCATATGTTGGTTCTGTAGAGTTAACTACAGTTGGACTTGCATACACAAGGATTTTGGTATACATGCTTGAGTCCTAGAGCAAATTCTCTGCGTATATGGAGGGACAACTATATAATCATTGTCACTGTTTCTATGCCTTTTAGGTTATATACATGAAGAAATTAATAAAATACTTCCTAAATCCACACTGATAGCCAATTAAAATTCTAGACTACAGGATTTTACTTAATTTCTTCTGTAGTACATGTGTTTCCTTTCTTCCATTCTGAGAATCTTGTTCTCAACTACACAGAGTACAATATAACTTGATTATCCCATAAATACTCAATTTCTTTATCATTTATTTAATATTCACATGTGATAAATACACAAATGCAATCTTCAGAATCTTTAAAGTCAAATGATTGGGTGGGAACCCTGGGAACTATTCCATCATCTGATCCTCAAGCAGTACACTTATTTAAAACATTTTCAACCAAAGGCAATGAATTATTCTTAAAAAACAACCTAAGGTGAACATTTAAAACACAATCTGAAATGACTATTTAAAATTTGTTAAAAGTTTAACAACATTTTTGTCTTTTTTCTAGAGTGAGTTACAAATGCTCTGTGTTAAACCTCTTTGCCCATATTTTCATGAACTCAGAAAATAGAGACTTCTTGTGTTTACTAATCACTAGCCTGTATATAATAATTAGATAATTTTTTATACAGTAGCCTATAGCCTTTTCTAGGAAATGATTCTCATCTCCTCTTATTATTACTTGTATAGGTATATTTCCAGTCTGGATTTCAGCTTTGTATTTCAAAGTAAATTATCCTGTCTGATTATTATTATGATTATCTGATAGGAATCTGGTTACTATCAACCAATCAACATACCTAGACAATTTTAGTAGTGATAATAATAACACCAGAAAATAATAAATACTATCCACTTATTGAGCACATACTGCTATGCTAAGCATGATACATGTATTATCATATTTAATTCTCACAACAATGCTGAGAATGGTTCAGTTATTACCACTTCAACTGTGAAGAAAAAGAGTCAGAGGAAATAATCTCCTGGGAATGTGGGCAAATTTGTTTTTTCTCTCTGTAGTGCTTTCTATAAATATATGGTGAATTAGTGTGTTAAACTAAATAAGTAGGAGGCCATTGGCCCGAGGCTGTCTTCAAACTTTGAGTTTCTACATAAATTGCAATGTAACTTGGTACATAAACAAACTAAAACCTAATTTAGGAGTATACTTTTGTAATAAACAGCCAGGTTTCAGATAATTGCACATAGCCAAGCTTTTGCCAATCACAGGCAGCCAGCTGATTCCAGCAAGCCCGAATGGGGCAAATAGCTGTATCCCATTGGGTGATTTCTCTACTTTGCTTCTGTGTTTAGCTTATAAAAGCTTACTGCTTATGCTGCTGGGTGGAGGTCTGTGAACCTCTGCTGGTTCCATGTGCCACCTGATTCATGAATCATCCTTTGTTCAAATAAACTCTGTTAAATTTAATTTGTCTAAATTAAGAAAAGGAGAAATGAATCCATTATACATAGGGTGAACTATATCAAGTTATAATCTGAAATAACCCAAGTCTTGGTCTAGGTTCTCCAGAGAGCAGAGTTGTATCTATGGTTGTATGAGGAAGGGGTATGCCAGCAACAAGCGAGAGTGAGGAAAAAGGAAAATAAGCGTAGAAGGAAAGAAAATAAATACGAAGTGGTTATTACTGAGCCTGTTATAGCACCGTAAGAAAAAGTAATTGACTGTCAGTCCTGCAGAGCATCTTCAAAAATGGCTTTGCACAAGTACTGTGTCTGGCATTGATTCTTTGGAAATTCAGAAAGGAAGGGGAGAAATGTATTCACCTGCCATTTTCTGTCCACTTTGGTAGAGTTCACTTTGACTCCCTGGACCTTGCTGGGTGTGTCTGCCAGCTGACAGCATCCAGATCATCTCCCACTGGCACAGTTCAATTTGAAAACTGGTGAAAGGGAGAGTAGAACTTCTGGAGGTCACGTCAGATTTACAACATTAATGTAGTTGCAGAGGAGGCCATCGCTCCCCATGGGGAATGTTAAGATACTGGGTGAATTGACAGTAAGCATGGCCTGTGTTTCTTCCCTGAGCAAGAAGCTAGGTCAGTAGAGCAGACAAATTCTAGGGAGATTCATAAACTGATTAAGTATGACCTTAAGTAGGCAAAATCCTTTTCTTAATGTCTACCAGAGCCCATGGGTAAAGACTTTGGATAAGAGTTGAATGAGTTAATAAATTATGAGTGGAGAAATAGATATCTCATCTAGCACTGAATCCCCAGCCAAGTGCGATATTAGCACATAGTAGGTATTCAAGAAATATTCATTAAACTATTAAATAAGTAAATGTAATTACAATTATCAGTGTTTTGTCAGGGTTCTCCAGAGAAACAGAATACACACGTGTGCATGTACATACATACAAACACATATGTAGAGAGAGAAATTTATTATAAGGAATTGGCTCATGTGATTATGGAGGATAATAATTTCCAGGATTTATAATCAGCAAGCTGCAGACACAAGAGAGCCTGTGCTGTAGTTCCAGTCTGAAGGTAGGAAAAAAAACCATGTCCCAGTTCAAAGGAAGTCAGGAAGGAGGAATTCCCTCTTATTTGTGGGAGAGTCAGCCTTTTTGTTGTATTCAGGTTCTCAACTGATTGAATGAGGCTCAGAGAGGGCAATCTGTGTTACTCAGTCTACCAATTTAAATGTTAATCTCATCCAGAAACACTCTCACAGACACACTCAAAATATGTTTGACCAAATGTCCATGTATCCACAGCCTGGTCAAGTGGATGCATAAAATTAACCATTACATTTATAGGGCTGTTTTCATAAATTTGTGTCATTTATAATTATATGCACAGTCAGTTGTTATTCACGGTAGTTATGTTCTACAAAGTCACTGTGAACTTTAAATTAAAAAATACTGAATCATTTCTCCCAGGTAAAATACAGGGTTGGGTTCCTAGGAGCTTTGATCATCACATTTTTGTCAACCAATCAATATATAGCCACCTTAATGTGTGTTTCTGTTTAAAGACACCTTACTTAATATACATTGTTGACTCATTAACATTGATCCCATAGCCCACAGTGCTATAACTCATGCCTGAGCGAAGCTTATCTAACACATGTATTTTCTCTGTAAGGCACATCACTGTCCTCTTGTGCTTGGGAACACTAGACAGCCCTTCAGCAATACACTTGGGGGCCATTTTAAGCAGCAAAATCACCAAAAATAAGTACAAAAATGAGAAAAACATGGCACTAAATAGATGGTGAAGAGAACACTTATTTATAATATGAGAGCTGAAACAGAAAGGCAGGATGTTACCTTGTCTGATCTAAGCTGGGATTGGATCTAAGCTTTTGAAGACTTAAATTTTGAAGACTCAAATTTTTGCCCCTATTCTGCACATGTTAGTGAATAATTGCAAAATCATCATGAGTATTGATTTTGTGATTACAAATAAACTTTAGCAAGTGAGTAAATTTGCAAACACGGACTTTGTGAATAACGATGATCAATTCTGTGTGTGTATGGGTGGGTGTATGCCCGGGTACATGTGCACATACATTCCAATACAAACATTTTCAATTAGAAATTTGCTTTACTTTTATGTATAATCTATATCTGGGAGGAAGTTTGAGTAACAATCTTTTAATTATTTTGTCACAATTCTACTTTTTCCTTCTTAATTCCAAGCTCTATTACTCTTTATTCAACTTTACTGAATAACTCAATTTTTATTCATGACCATTCCTTCAATTCAAAAAAATCAATGAGTTTTAACCTTATCTTTGTGAGAAACTATGGTCTAGACTACTGATCAATTAAATTACAATTTCTTGGAATGGGTCCAGGCATCAGTATTTTAAAATACTGATTAAGAAACTCTTCAGATGATTCTAACAAGCATCCAAGGTTAGAAACTAGGTTTAAATAGCAGCACTGATATCGTGTTACCTAGGGTAAGTTCCATAATAACTTCTATAAAGTCATTGTTTCCATATATAAAATGGACATTGTATCCTCTGGCTCATAAAATGTTGTGAGGATTAAATAAGATACCATATATCAAGTGCTGGGTCCAGAGTAAAAAAAATCAATAAGTAAATGTACTTTTTTTTTTTTCCATATAGAAAACCTGACATACCTTCCTTCTTCCTCTGAACATACATTTAAATAACTCTTCTTAACGTGAAAGAATACCAAGTTTACTTCCTATCTTTACAAAAGACATTTTACCTTAGAGTGATATTCAGGATTGACAGCTTATTTTTGCAACTTTAGCTCCCACTATAATTCTTCATGCACTCTTCACCCACTACACAAATTGAACTCACTATAGTTTGTCCATAAATGTCCTACATATTCCCATCTCTGTGCATTTAGTCAAGATCCTTCTACTGATGACATGACCACAATCCTACAACTATCCTTATAAAAATCCCACATATATTTTAAGCACAATTCAAAACCACCTCATCCTAAAGCCTATTTCCTTTGTGCCCCTCCTCACCATTCTACAGCCCACAGACCAAACTCAGTCTCTTCTGCACTTCAGTAGCATTTTATGTGTCTGTTATGGCACTACCAGTTCCTCTTTTATATATTAATTGCTTGTGTGTGTATAATAAGTTAAGGACAAGAATATACACTCACTGAGAGTGAGTACATTTTTTATTATGTTTAACTCTTGCTTCCATCTTGTGTTTGTGCATATGTTGAAAGAGAGAAAAAGACTGATTTTCTTTTTTCTGTTCTTGGCTAGTTGTTAAGAAAAGTTTACCCTCTGTTGTGTTCAAAATCAATATGAGAGAACATCAAGGCCAATGAATGGCTCAGGGTTAAATTCACGTCTATTCCTCTAAACTTGATATTGTCTCTCTGAAACAATTCTACTTTCATGTCTTGAAAGACTCACTTTTTAATAAGGAAAGCTCTTCCCTTACACAAATATTCAAGAAATATAAGCAGAAGGAATTTACGTGTGAATTATGCCCCTTTAAAGTAAACATAACATGTTATTAATAGTTCATATAATGCACAATGTACACCATTTAAGGTGATCACTCCATAATGTTTACATTGTCAAATCTGTATTTCTCTATTTACTAGTAAGAAAATTAAGTTATGAAAGACAAAAATCAAAATTAGGATAGATTATGTCTATTATTCCTCTTTTAATTTACTAAATCTGATGGGTCTTTTAATCAGTATGAAATTAATTTGGTCAGACAGTGCTTGATCTTCATGAAGACAAATAATGTTTTCCAAGCTCCTGTTATTTTTTCAAGAATATTACGTTTCTAAAATACAAGCATGCCATGTTATAATTTCTGAAATATTATGTGTATTAAAACGTAAGTGCTGAATAGTAATATTATTCATATACTTAGTAAGTTTTCCTAGAAATATTGACAAAAGTTTTTTAAGGTCTCTTTGTTCAGCCCTGAGTGCAAACGATATGATATATTTTTATGTCAATACTTGAGAATCTGGACAATTCAATGAATTATAAGGAATATTTGGAAAATATTTGAGAATGGACCTCCAAAATAATACCCTAGGCAATAAATTAGGAAGAGAATAAAACATGAGGAAAATAATTTCTGTAACGTTTTGATAACATACTCATGTGAAATTATTTTGCGCATTTTATATACAAATATTTTTATCCAATGTTTTGCATAGTTTTTAAACTTATAATTTAGCACGTTGTTGGTATAATTAATCTATGAGTGTTATTAGAAGACAGAATGATTTTCTTCTTGTAGCAGACAGTAACATTAGTCCTGCTTGCCATATAAAAGTTATATCTCTATAAAAAGTAACAATTTTAGTCTATTTTGATACATTATTTATAATGGCTTGAATTTAATAAATTTGATTTTAAATTTCATTTACTGAATATTTCCATCTCCATCATATCTAAATAAAAATTGTTGAAGTTCAGAAAAGTGTTGGGTATATAACTTGTTTATCATATTGCCCTTTCATCCTTCAGCTATTGAATCTCTTCCCTTCAACCCGTCATGGGATGGATTGAGGATTAAATGAGAAAATTCATGTAAACTACTCAGGAGTACCAAATTATTATATATTACTATTAAATATTTTTAGATACTACACATTTATAAAATTTAAATTACAATAAATAATATTGTTCCTATTAAAAACATTTAATGGCCCAAGAATCAAACATAGAATCAAACACATCTCTGTGTATATGCTTTCAGCTTATAATGTTCCCTATAAACACCAGTTCTCAAAATAGAGGAGGTATTTCAAAGAATGAATCAAGTGAAACTGTTCCATCTCTATTTTTTATTTTATTTTATGTTTCTATTTCAAAATATAACAGGGGTACACGTTTTTGGTTACATGTATCAATTTTATTATGCTTGCGTCAGGGTTGTAAGTGTGCCCATCACCCATACAGTGTTCATTGTTTCCATTAGGTAGGTTTTCGCCCATGCCCTCCTTTCTCTCCCCCCTTACTTGATTTTCACTGGGTTTTACATCCCTCTGTGCACATATGCATGTTCATCAGTTAGTTCCAATTTAATAGCAAGTATATGTGGTGTTTGTTTTTCATTCTTTAGATACTTCACTTAGGATAATGATCTTCAGTTCCACCCAAATTGTTGCAAAAGGTCTTAACTCATCCTTCTTCATGGCTGCATAGCATTCTATAGTGCGTGTGTGTGTGTGTGTGTGTGTGTGTGTCTGTGTGTGTGTGTGTGTGTGTGTACACACACACCACATTTTGTTAATCCACTCATGAATTGACTGGCACTTGGGTTGATTCCACATCTTTTCAATTTGTTCCATCTTATTTTATTGGGATAATCAATAGTATATTTATTTGATGTTTTATATTTCTACCAAATAGTATATTTATTTGATATTTTATATTTCTACCAAATATCCTCAAGCAGTAAGTGTGAATGGGTATTTGAGTATGCACATGTATATATATATATACTCATTTATGTTGTGCTCTTCTGTGTTGCCTGGGATAAATGAATCAGTTTTCATGTTGTTTACATTTGATGAGGAAGACATGGAGTAGACATTTTTAGAATATAAGAGAAAAATAATGAGGTAGATAGTGACTGACATTTGCTTAGCTACGAGTGGCATGATCTAAAATGTCTCAGTTAACAGGCAGTATCTGAGCTAAGATAATGTAATTAAATAGAAGGAAGTCATAAATTTATCTAGCAAAAACAAATAGGGTGGATACAAGATCATGTGCAAATATTCTGAGGCTAAAATAAGTTTTTTTAAAATTCAATATATTTATTTTTCACTTATTTTTCCTATGGCATGTCATGGTCTTTAATTTATTACTTGTTTTTCTTCAGTGTTTTCTGTCTTCTTTCATTTAACTTTTTTTCTAATAATTTGTTAGTATTTCCTTTAAGGGTTCTCATAATTTTTAAACTTAGTTCAGACAATTTTATACTTCTTAGAATTTTAAATCTTTAAATAAGTGAATATCTATTCAAAATGTCTAAGAAACATTGACTTAATAAATAAATGTGCAGAGGAGGTTACAATTCTTATTGCATGTACTCAGATCAAAATAGGTATCCCATGTTTAATATTATATAAGATGGGTTAATTTCATAAAGATTAAGAAAACAATTTTTCAGAAAGACAGAGAATTCCTAAAATTAACACTTGTCTGCCCATCTGTTATCTGTAAATATAAACATTCTATACATTAATGGATGACATTTTTATGCAATTATGGGATCTTACACATTCATTGACTGAGGTTACTATATTAAAGTCCAACTGTACTTTAAGAAAATATATCTGAGAATTTCATATATTTCAAGTAGATTTCCTTCCCTATTACTAAGTACTAACCATCACTCTTTAATTTTGAAATTATACAAATGTATATAACCCAGAGAGTTTATATAACTTGCTGACAAAAAAAAAAACTAACCACAAAAATAAAAAAAAATTATCAAATAATATGAAAACAAACGGTGGCCACGAATGGCTTGATACGTGACTGATTGTGGAGGCTAAGTAGGAGGAATGCTTCAATAGTAAGCAGACGAAATGAAAATCTTCGCCTTTGGCCATCATTCTCTAAAGACCAATAATCATATCAAGTCACTCTGCTCTGAAAATTAATTCATAAAATGTTCCTGGGAGACAATTCTAAAATCGAAAACAGATGGTCATTTATAGCATTAATTTTTTTCCTAACAAAGAAATGTGACTAACTAATAATAACTTCAGTAAAAACCATAACAACAATAACAGCCGCTTTCATTGAGCAGTCTCCAGGTTCTGGGCCCAGTGCTACGCACTGGAGAAAGGGTAACAATTATCTTATTTCGTCTTTATAAAATCTTTATGACATAGAATGCTAACATTCCAATTTTACAGGCATGGAAATTTAGAAACAGAGAAATTAAAAATTTTGTCAGGTAGCAGAGACAGAAGATATTTGCACCAGATTACCTGACCCTAGAACTTTGCCACCTACTCATCCAGTTCCAAGACAGATGTATCTATTTTCAATCATGAAATAACTAATCCATGAAATAACTAACTTCTACAAGAATTTTGGCCACATTGTACACGTTTTAATGTACCTGTAAGCAGTCTAAAATGTTTTCTTGGCAGGTAAATTGAAAAAGAATAATTAAGAGAGGTGATACAATTGGTTTTGAAAAAGAGGTGGAGGGAAAGAAAGGAAAGGAAGGGGAAGGAAAAGAGAGGAGAGGGGAGGGAAGGGGAGGGAATGGAAGGGAAAGGAAAAAAACGAATTTTGCCTGTAGATCAAAAAATATAGAGTATTGACTTTGACATTGAGTTATCAAACAGTATTGTACACCGTGGTTTTTCAAAATATGCTTCTTCTATTAAAAACTCAGATTATAAAGTTTCACTAAGATGTACTGAATCAGAATCTTTGAGGGTTAGGCTCAGGATTGTACATTCTTATAAAGCACCCTAGTTAGTTTCTTATATCCTAAATTCAGGTTTCCCTCAAGTCTTCAAAATAAATTATATTCACTATGAAAAGAACGCTTATCCTTTTATGTAACACTAGGATCTGGAAAAATATTGGTAATCACTAAAAATTTAATTCATGTCTAACTTGGTAATTTTAAAAAACCTGCTATGATATAAAAATATCATTTGAGGTAATATGACATAGTAGAAATTGAGCCAGAAATCTTGTGTTTAAGACATATAGCTCTGCTTCCTATTAGGTACAAGACATTAAGAAAGTTAACATATGTCTCTGAAATTCAGTTTTTTTATATTTAAAGTGACAATACAATATTATCCTTAACACATTGTTACTATGAGTATCATAAGAAACAATGTATGTTAATATGTGTGGCTAACCTTAAAATGCATTTAAGTATTAGTTACTATTGAGTGGATTGTTTTTGAGTGATGAGTTTGCCTCGATATGTGCATAACTTTGGTTCTGTGGCAACGATGGGATGACAATATAGTAGGGTTCAATTCCTTTATTCAGTTGTCTAACAAGACTGGGGTTTCACTTTGTTTTACTCCCAAATGATTTTTTTTTCCAAAATAAAACTTCTTACTTCAAATGAACAGAATATATCCAAAAGGAAAGATGGGGGGTGATAGAAGGGGGCACATTAATAAGGAAAAAAAAACTATACCAATGTTTGATTTCAAAGGAATATTTTTGTGTTGAGACATAAAGAAAAATGAGAATTGCCTCTAGTTTATGCCATATGAAAAAAGAATGGCAGAAATGGAGGTGCCATTTCTCTTTATCTCCCAATAGCAGATCTTGCATTGTCGACAATTTCTGTGTCCTCTGAAATTACCAGGAGGTCTGCACAAGGAGTCCTTAGAGGGGAAGGCAGAGACAAACATGAGACATTTTGTTTTTCCCATCCCGAATTTTGTGTACAATATAATGAAAGTCCATTATAAAGTGGAGGACAAGAGACATAATTTACATCCAAATTATACTTGCCTGCATTGTCATAAAAAGATGTAGCGATTCAGCTACATTCTGTTGCAATGACTGACAATAATTTTTCTTTATCACAATACCTTTGATGCTCATTAGAAATAATAATAGATGGTCACAATAACTTTCCTTTTCATTGTTTCATTACTTTGGTAAGGATGTCTGAGTCCTTGCATATTTTGTGATAACTTACTTTTCCTTCCTCTGATCCATCTCTGTCCCTTCTTTTAGAATGCATGGGTATAATTTCTTCATCATTCATTTTGCTGAATATGATTTCAATTATCATGTCAATAGTAATATATGAATTCCTTCATCCTTAAAAGAAATGCTTGTTTCAGCAACATATTTTTCCTATGGAAGTTTAATATTAATGAGAGAACTTGAGTTTTTTCCATACCAAGCTGACAGTTTGTGTCATAGATTTCTGTGTCAAATTTTCAAGAAATATAGCACTGGAAGACAGCAGTACATAGCTCAGGGCAATAATAAGTCATAAATGGGCAGCAACAATGTTGGTCTAAAGAGTAGATCAGTGCTGTGCTTTGGAAAAACATGACCTTCATTTTTTATGGATCTTGTTAACAATCTCTGAAATACAGAAAGCAAATGTTGACCAGTGATAAAATAGAAATAGCTAATATACTCTCTATCCATGCATACCTTTGGAAAATCAATAAAATAATGATAGAAAATGATCCACAATTCTAATTACCTCTTTAGTTGAGAGTGTCTTATTTATCTTATATGCATGGAATCCAATTTGGTGTTATAAATATATCATTATAGAGTGGTCAAGCAGAAAATTGCTAGTCTTATCCATTCAGGTGCAAAAAAACTAAGTAATATTTTTGTTAATTTTCCACCAATTTATTTTTCCACATTTAAATTCATTATTACATGAACAAACATTCACTTAATGAAGACTATATCACTGCCACTTCTTTGCACATTTTTGAATATGAATACTTAACCAATAGTATAAAATTTGTTTTAATCTTGGAGTTTATTGAACTCAGAGCTTTAATTTCATTACTATATTTCAGTTTGGGCTGGGTGAGGTGACTCACATCTGTAATCCCAGCACTTTGAATGGCTGAGGAGGGAGTATTATTTGAGGCCAGGATTTAAGATCAACCTGGGCAACATAATGAGACCCTGTCTCTACAAAAATTAAAATTAAAAAAATAAAAATAATTAGCAGGATGTAGAGGTGCCCTGTAGTCGTAGCAACTCAGGAGACTGGGCAGGAGGATTGCTTGAGCCCAGGAGTATGAGGTTACAGCGAACTATGATGACTATGATAATGCCACTACACTCTAGCCTAGGTAACAGAGTGAGAACCTATCTCTAAAAAAAAAAAAAAAAAAAAAAAAATTAAACTTCAAAAAAAATTTTAAAAGTTGACTTTGTTATCATATCTGCTTTTTTACTAAATACCATGAATCACACATTCATTTTGCTTCTAAAAGATTGTGTAAACATGTCAAAGTACTTTAGACAAGACTGCTCTATTTTCCTTTCTCAATTACTCTTCTATCATTTACCTGAATCAACAATGACCTAACTTTCATAATCTACTCTCCAAATATCACTCTGATGTTGATTCATTACCATTCTCTCTGTGAATATGATTTTCTTTTTCTACTCATTGCACTAATCATTTTAATCCTTGAAAGGACCACTTGTTTGAGGAGAATGCTAAGTTTCATTTGTCAAATACATACCACACAGAAGCAAAACTATTTGCAGGGGTATGATCTGGCATCCAGAGACATCATGAGACTCACAAAGTTCCCAGGCCTCGAAGTTGTAGATTTACTCTTCCAGGGACCATACTCATGCCATGGTTTAATAGAGCTTTGGTTTTTCCATTACCTTTCTGGAAATGTTACAATGGCATTTAACTACTTAATAGGTTGCTTTTCTGTTGAACTTTGATGAACTTACTACACCTGAGAAATTGTCGCCTGGATAGTGTTACTACAAGAGGCTTGGGTCATGCAAACTCTGCACCAAAATAAGACTGAGTTTTAGTTAACACAATTATTACCCATTAATCATAGCTATGTTTGTTTTGCAAAGAATGAATGCAAATGTTTAGTAGAAGAGGTGGAATTACCCTTAAAGTTGGGAAAATTTCCTGCCATAGTTCTAGAATGTAGGATATTCTGGCCTATGTAAACAAACTGATTTTAATGTTAAATAGAACTGGAATTGAGAAATATAGATATAGACAGATCAATAGACTTATAGATCTTAGACTATAATAAACCATAAATCTTAGACTATAATAGACTGTAGATCTATCTGTCTATCTTCATTCTTAATGCCCTTAGCCAAAAGCAAGTTCATGAAAATAAGGCCAGTTAGGATAAGGTTTACATTTAATTTCCCAGAATATGAAATTCTTTCATATAAATTACCTTTTTAGGAAAATATAAAATGTATCACAATAGAGTTTTTTCAATTTCTATAGCATGTGCATATTAGTGATTAATGGATTTACCAAAAAAATACAACTCTATATTCAAAATTAATCCTTATGCTATTGAATAGGAGGGGAAAAAAGATAAAATTTATTTACTAAATAGGTTACACTTCATATTTTTGCTTTCAGAAGTATTACTGCTAGAGCTACGAACTCAGATCTCCCAACTCTATTCATGTTTTTTTCATCATTTTGCTTTTGGTAATTATAGAATAAATTACATTCAGGAAACTGATATGTCCAAATTCAAAAGCAGATAGGTCCCCAAAGAATCTTTACCACAATTAGAAAGTAGAAGACTCACCAGGTAATATTATTTTCTTTAGAAATAGCTACCGGCTGGGCGCGGTGGCTCACGTC